>PVKC010019563.1:0-19039 GCA_004027635.1 Crocidura indochinensis
CAATAAAAAAATTTTAGAAAAATGTTGCAATGATGGGAAAGAAATAATAACAGTTCTTTGACTTCCTTTCAAATGTCCTGCACTTAATGGGGGAAGACTTTTAAACAAGTGTGTGTTTTAAATTGATGTATTTTGCATTTAAATTATAACGTGCATGAAGAGTATAGTTAAAAAATAACTCACTAGGAAATAAAGGAAACCCAATCTGAGAGACACTGTATTCCTAAAGGAAGACTAAATGTTAAATTATTATTCCTCAGTAATCAACCACATTTATTTATGTTATAAATATTTCATACTTAAAAGAGTGCCAGCTTTAGCATATAACAGATGTAATTTCACCTTATATCAAAATATCTAAATAAAAATATTTTATAACTGATTTGGCAATAATAGCAGAAAACATTATTTTGTATTGATAAAATGACCTATTCTAGAGTAAGCACAATCGATAGTTTGTGAGTAAATGTAGATGTCATTTGTCCTCTAGTTGCTAAATATATATTTATTTATTTCTAATTACTTTCTGGATTGTGCAATTTGTTGAGGAGGTCTAATCTATGTTGCCTTGAGTCCAAGAATATGTGCTTTGATTTTTGTTTAGCAAGCAGTGAGGAGTCATTAAATACTTTTGAGCAAGGAAGTGACTTTCAGAGTTATAAATATAATCATGGTATGTGAAGAAGCTATTCCATAACAAATATGTAAGTTGTATTAGTAACCAAATCCAAATAAG
This sequence comes from Crocidura indochinensis, assembly GCA_004027635.1. Classification (NCBI taxonomy): domain Eukaryota; kingdom Metazoa; phylum Chordata; class Mammalia; order Eulipotyphla; family Soricidae; genus Crocidura; species Crocidura indochinensis. The sequence continues at coordinate 737 of PVKC010019563.1, forward strand.
AGGTAATGGATACCAAAAGTATGGTACAGCCAGGAAATTTCTCAAAGTGCATGCTTTATTTATGAGAACCCAAGACTCCATCCCTGGCACCCAGGGTTCATAGAGCCCCGCCAGGAATGACCCTTAAGCACCAAACCAGGAGTAGTCTCTGAACACTCTCTGGTGTGTTTCCAAATCCACATTAAAAATTAAAAAATTGCATAGTAGAGGTATGAGAGGAGTGGTAGTTAATAATATAACTATGCCAGAGTGGTATTTAATAGTATTTTGACAGTTAACATGGCATAGGACATAGAGAAAAACAAGAATCAAGGATAATCAAAATATTGGCATGTCAATCTTTTAAAAAAAATCCAGGCTATACCCAGAGTGTTTAAGGATTACTTCGATTTCAGTGCTCAAGGCATTAGTGTTCAATGGGCCACTAATGAAAAGCATGACATTCAACCTGTTGAGTTTCTTCTTTGACCCTCAATGCTGCTCTTGAATGTTGATATATAGTTGAGATTTTCAAGCTTTCTTTTAACTGACCAAGCTTTCAAAAATTAATCAAATTCATTTGACTGAAAGTATCTTTGAATAAACAGTTTTTCAGTAAAATATGATTCACAAAAAATATAACTAGGGATCTATAAATGCAAGAAATAGCTGCTATAGAGGCTAGAAAATAGTGCATTTGTTTAGGTACTATCCTTGCACATGGCTGACCAGATTTTGATCCCTGGCACTGCATTTGGTCCCCTGAACACTGATGCTGAGTCTCACCAGATGTATCCCCCCTCCAAAAAATTTTAAAAAGGGAAAAAAGAATTAGAAGATCTCTTGGGGCTGGAGAAAACCATGGCGCACCCTTGCACATGACCATATGGTCTTCTAAGCACTACCAGGATTCATCACTGAGCCCAGAGCTATAGAAGTAAGCCTTAGACATGGTCCATTGTGGTCCAGAAACTAAAATAAATTAAAATTAAAAAAATTCTATGTAGATGGAGTATGAAAAGATTGTATTTACTTCTGCTTTAGGGATCACAGCCTACAGTGCTCAGGGACCATTCCTTAGGAATAGTCCTTAGGAATAAGTCCTGCCTGTGCTCTGGAAACAAGATATGGTGCCAGAGATTTAAACCAGTATTGTAACCACTGACTGCATGCAAAGTAAATATCTTTAATTACTGTACTTTCTCTCTGGCGACAGATAATAGTATTTATTCTTTTAAACTTTGTTGATTGAGTGACTGTTTTGGGGGCCACACCCAGTGGCACCCAGGAGTTATTCCTAGTTCTGTGCTCAGAAATCATCCCCAACAGACTGGGAGACCATATGGAATGGCAGGAATCCAACTGGATCCCTCCTGGATCAACCACATGCAAGGCAAACTCCCTACGTTTGTGCTATCTCTCCAGCCCCAGATAGTAGTATTTAAACTAACATTTTTCAACAAACTAAGAAAGATTTTTGTTTTATTTAATTTTCTTTTTTTTTTTTTTTTTGGTTTTTGGGTCACACCCGGCAATGCTCAGGGGTTACTCCTGGCTCCATGCTCAGAAATTGCTCCTGGCAGGCACGGGGGACCATATGGGGCACCGGGATTTGAACCGATGACCTTTTGCATGAAAGGCAAACGCCTTACCTCCATGCTATCTTCCGGGCCCCAGATTTTCTAGAATTAAATCAACTTTTATTTATGATTTATCTTTGGTTTGGGGCCACATATATCAGTGCTCAAGGATTACTCCTTGCTCTATACCCAGAGGTTCCTGGTAGGCCTCAGAGAACCATATGTGTTCCGGATATCCAACCAACTCAGTTGCGTGCAAGACAAGGACCCTGGTTCAATTCTCGAAATCCCATATGGTACTACTAGTCTGCCAGCAGCTATTTTGAGCTCAGAGCCAGGAGTAACCCCTGAGTGCCGCCAGGTATGGCCCCCCAAAACAAACAAACAAAAAATAGGTACAAGGATTTAAAATCAAGTCAGTCACATTTAAGGTAGGTGTTCTACCAGCTGTACTATCTTTCCAGTCCACAATAATAATTTTTAAAAATAATTTAAAAGAAATAAATTAATAAAATTCCCATTTAAAGGGAGGAAAGAAAAAATTCACATGTAAATGACAGAGATTTTAGTGCTTTATGACTAATGTACCATAATATTAAAATTAACAATATTAAGAACTAAAATAATATTAAAATAATCTTAAAATATTAGCCTACTTCTACCATTTATATTCTAATTATGAATATATAGTCTTTAGTTAAGAAAGCCAGAATTTTCCAAACACCAAATAACTCACCCCCAGATGATTTGTGTCTCCCATCTCAAAAAAATGTCAGCTAGCCAGGAAAACATTAGCAATTTTATTAAAAAATATTGAATACTTGGGGTATGTTTCACAATGTAATCACAGTAAAAAAGCACATGGCTCAAGGGCCCATTCTACTGTTATTTCTCTATGTATACAGGCCTACAACAGCATTTTTGTAGTTCAATTTGAGGGAAGAGGGCCCTGGGCCATACCTAGCAATTCTCAGGGTTTTTTGTTCATTGTCATTCTTATTGATATATGGAATGATAGTAATGCTGATTAAACCTGGGTTACCTGTCTTCTCAGCAAGCACCTTAAAACTTGTACTATCATTCTCTTTTCAACTGTGTCCTTCTACTGTACTCAAGACTTACTTCTTATTTTGCTCAAGAACCTGTGCACAGGGATCACTCCTGGTTGGGGTCAGAGACTGAATCTAGGTTGACTCTAAGCCACACGTGTCCCAACTCATTGTACTATCTCTCCAGCCCCTCAGGGCAATTTTTAACTCACATTAGCAAAGATTTCTATGACAATGAAATTGTGTTGTGGTATAGAACTAAATATTATAACCACTATAGTGGCCTTAGTTAAAGTAGTTTTATAGAAATAGAATAAAGTGGTGGCTTTTAGTGGCATTTTAGGAGAAAAATATAAACCGTTTCTAGGATTAAAGACTACTTTGAGAATATGCCACGTGAATCTGTAGATTGGTGACTGCATTGTAAGTGGCAGTAAATTTTTTTCTCATCCTCCAACTACCAGAGCACTTTAGGTTAGACTTTAGTCATATGCCATGTCCCTTATTTGCACGAGTTTCACTTGTGGTCCCCTTGGAATATCCTGAGATTTCACAAGAAAACTAAGTGGTCCCCACTTGTGTGTCACCATGTATATGTATGCATCTATCTATCTATTCACCCATCTCTCTAGCTATCCATCCATACTATCCATTCATCATTTCCACCCATCCCGCCACCCATTAATATATCATCTACCTACCTACTTATTTCTACCTATTTTACTTTCATAAATATAAAGATAAATAAGAATGAGAAATCACACATAATCAAATTTTTAAATAGTAATTTTTCTGGTCTTGATGTATAAGGGTTTTGTTTGATGTTTAAGTTTTGATGTAGTTTAATAGTTATATTAGTTTTAAAAAATGATGGGAGACTAAAGTCTCAAAATATGGTTGATAGGAGCAAATGTTCATTTTGAGCTTTTCAGGGAAAAGATTGAAATATTCAGTGCAAATGCATTATAGTTTGGACAATTAACTCATTGTGCTAGAGTTATCTAATGGAGTATCATTTGTTATTCTGTTTAGTCCAATTTCCTCGTCTGTGTCATACTGCTATTTCTGTGACTGAGATAGCTGACTTTGGAAATCAGAATCTCTTTTTTACAATGTTGATAACAGTAAAATTTTCTTTACATTTGATCCAAGTTTTAATTTATAATCTGTTACCTCAGACATCTGAGAATAACAGTAGAAGAAATATTTAACATTGCTATTATTTTATGGAAATAAATGTTCAAAGAAGATGTTTTTGGACTGAATTATTTTTTGTCTCTTGGAATAGTTTTATTTTTTAAATAATCTCTTTATTGTATCACTATGATTACAGACATGTTTGTAGTTGGGTTTCAGTCATTAATTAACTTATCCAGAAAATGACTTTCCTATAACTGAGTGCGTTAATGTCTCTGACATACTACTTGTACTGATAAAGCTCTAAAAGGTCAGTTACAGTTAAACCTTTGTTTGTAGCTTCCTTCCAGATTCCAGGCTTGAAGTAACAGAAACAGTGCAAAGTTCTAAAGCATATTCTAGTTCAAATCAGAGCTACTGGATTCATAGGGAGGCCTGGAACTGTTTAAGCTTCAGATTCCTGTCTTTAAAATGGGATTATTCTGAGGATTAAGAAGCATAGGGATAGGGGACGTGTCTGGCACAGTGCCTAGGACACAACAGGTGCTGAGCAAATGATCTGACTCTGGTGTTAAAACTGACATCCACTACTTATGGATGCAATTTGACTTTAAACATATGAATGCATGCAAAGAAGTGTTTATCCTTTATACAAACATTTTACTTTCTGACCTTATCATCTAAACTTCTTTTAAAAAATCTCCTGTGTGAACTCTGATTCTACTGCTGCAAAGAAAACCTCTGAAAGATAAGTAACTATTTTATTTAATAAATTTAATGTTTGCAGTGCCAAAGATCGAACACATCTCATGCATGCAAGAGATCTCATGCATGCCACTGGGCAACATCCCTGACTTGTAAGCAAATATTTTTGTCATAAAGGCTAACTATGTCCATAAATAAAGTCATGTAGACAAAAATGTACTTATTTGTGCTGTTAAAATGAGAATAACTGACCTAAGATTTCTTTTTCTTCAGCCCTTTCAGAAAAAAAAATCTTGATTTCTTTTGGGAGGACGGAAATCTGTATTAGGGATAAAACTCAGGACCTCACATTCTCAACATGTATTCAAGTGCTAAATCAAATCTCTGGTAAAAAAAAAAAAAAACTACTCATTGATAAGATACGATCTACATAATTTTTTTTGGTTTTTTTTTTTTTTTGGTCACATCCAGCAGTGCTCAGGGGTTACTTCTGGCTCCATGCTCAGAAATTGCTCCTGGCAGGCACGGGGGACCATATGAGGCACCGGGATTCGAACCGATGACCTTTTGCATGAAAGGCAAATGCCTTACCTCCATGCTATCTCCCGGGCCCGATCTACATAATTTTAAAATAACAATTTTCGATGGCAGTGACTACACCCGGCCATTCACACTGGCCACTTCTGGCAGAGTCCTGGGTCCCATTTGGTACTGAATCTGAATATCCCACATATAAATAAAGCATTGCTGTAGTCCTTTGAGCCATCTCTTCAAACTCATAATCTATGTCTTATTAAGAAAAGTTGCTTTATACTCTTGGGTAATTATAGTCCAAGAGTCATTTTAGTTGTAGGGGAATTTTCATTTCAACATCTAAGTTTTTTTTAAAGAAAATGCAAGCTTATTTTATACACTGTCACAGACATCATGAGCTGAAAGTATTGATTTTTAAGAACTTTCTTTCCTATTTTCTTAATAAAATGATGTAGGAAGAAGCAGGAGGTGGAAAAGGAAGAGTTGTCATTCTAAATTTTGTGAGATTGCTATTATCCTTAGACTTCAAAGCAGTATGCATACCTTGAATATATAGGGGGAAAAGAATATATAGGAAAAAATCAAAAGGATTACTGCTACCATGTTATATATTTTATTTATATTTCAAGGATGGAAAGAAATACCTTGCCATATTTAGCACTCAAATTTAAATGAGTATGACAACAGGTGGCTAAATTTCTCCTCCACCTGCCATGCAACTCTATCTCAAGAAATATTTCATTTAGCAAATGCTGCTAACTGGCAGACACTTCTCTGTTTCAGAGCAGGAAAATAAATGGAGCAGGAGTGCTTCTTTGAAGAAAACCTTTTTCTTGATTTCTTTTTTAAATTGTGAGTGTGAAATATATATTTTATATTTCTGGGGGCTGGGTGGTGGAAAGTATGATTCAGGGCTCAATTAATCAACCCAGTTTGCTATATTATACTTATATTTCATGATATACAAATTTTAAATAATATTTTATCTAGACTAACCAACTCAATTTGCTATACTATGCTTACATTATATTTGCAGTATAGTAACAAGGGCTTTATTTTTGTTTGTAATTTGTATTGTTATTTGGTACCTTCTTGCATACCAACTCACTGGCAATGAATTTCAGTTATACGCAATATTATTCTGTTAAGTTACAATATTTTCCAATGCTTTTGACACTTATGCTATTACTATGGAATTACTTTATTAAAATAATTACTAGACTTAACTTCTTTTGCAGTGAAATGATGTCAAGCAAAAAGAAATAACAAATAGAGAAAAGTGCAATACCTAATTTTTATCTTTTATTCTGACTTTCTGAGTCTTTTATTTTAAAATTTTAAAAGTACAGGAAAGTAAAGAGAGCAATTTCAACATTATTGAATTATTTCTGTAATCTTGGGCACATTTTTTTCTAAATGTTTATATGTTCTACTAGCACTTTTGCTCCCAGTGTGCTTGTTCTTAGGTGGGAGTAAGATGTTGTCCTGTCATCATGTATGGGCTAATACAAGAAGGCCACGGTTTTATGTGCTTTCATGATAATCATTTCAAAAATCATAAATCTTGGCCTTGGCAATGAAATCTGACCTTGCTGGTTAACTGAGTTTATGATTAAAACCAAGAAATTGAGATACTCATTTTATAATTTATCAAGTTTTTTCCATGTTTTTAATTAATTGTGTGGAAGGGTATGGGGGATCAAACTCAGGGTCTCACACATGCAAGACCTGTGTTGTACTGCTGTGCTGCCTCCCTGGCCTCAATACCCCCCACTTTCTTACACCTGGCTGTGGTTAGGGTATCTATCTCTGTCCTCAAAGATTATGTTTGAAGATGCATTGCAGACTATATGTGGTGCCAGGGATTGAACCCATTCATGGTTGACTGCATTCAAGGTAATCTCTCTGGGTTAATGCTTTTATATTTCTAAATGCAAAAATAGCTCCATCAGTGGGTTTGGGAGAAATTTTGCTTGGCATGGAGACTAATAAATTTGGGAAGAATAATTGAGTCATTGAAGTCAAATGATATAATTGTGAAATGTTCCTTTTTTCTCATGTAACATAACAGCAAACCCCAAAGGTTATAATGAAGTCTCTAAGTACTTTATATAATTTGCCAGGTTCTTACCTTTGTAAAACTACTAATTGTGGAAAATATATTTGAATCAGATTAATATTCTTGCTATAATCTACCTATGTGGTCATATATGGAGTAAAATCTTGAGCTATTATTGCATTGACTATAGAATGAAAAATAAAACCATTTTGTTCATTTGGTGATTTTAAAAGATCCATAGGGGAAAAAACATTTGAGCAGTGTAATGCAGACAGCAGAGACTTAACCCATGTTTGCAGTGGCAATTTTGAATCTGTCTTCCACTCTGTTCTTTGATAAATTTATATGTTTAAAAATAGAATTTCAGCTTTAATTAGGCTATTCTGGAATACTAATAAGGTTGAATAATTTTCCGTATATGAACCATTGTTACTTTATAAATCATATGATCATGCACTTACATGTTTTCCTTTGGATTAAATTTTAAATATGAATATTTCAGAGAGAAAATTACATATAACATATGAAATTCTTATTATGTTCTATTTTTCTTTTTTTTTCTTTTTTTGGAGGCCCACACCCGGTGATGCTTAGGGGGTACTTCAGGCAGTGCACTCAGAAATCGCTCCTGGCTTGGGGAACCATATGGGACACTGGGAGATTGAATCTTGCTCCATCCTAGGTCAGCTTGTGGAAGGCAGACACCCTACTGCTTTCCACCACCTCATGCTCCATTTTTCTTTATCTACAAATAGTAACAGAAAGAAATGCCAGTCTACAAGTGTTCATATAGGTCACATTTGTGCTGCATTCAATAACATGTTTGGTCAGGGTTTCTTTGCCTGCCCTCATGTTCTTTGAAAAAGTAGTTCTCAAACAAACACAGTAGACTGGTTCTTGCATACTTTGAGTTCTAATATTTTTATGCTCTGTGGCGGATCATTGTGTAGAAAATATGATGCAACCTGTGGCAATGAAGTGGTCTAAATGGCATGGCCACAATATATAGTCACTGTAGGCAAAGTCTTTGACCTTTAGACGATTAATCAAACAATTTTTGGCATCCTTGAAATTGGATTATTTGGAAAGAATTTGCTTGACTCTAAACTAGCAATGCAAAACTGAATCTGAATCATTGATTTCAGTAGAAATAAGAAAATATTCTTATACAGAACAAATGCCTTTCTGCATAATTGTCTTATAAACTTCAAAGCTATTATCTATTTATGTCCTGTAAACACTGGATTTTTCATATTGATGAGTTGGAGAAGAACAGTAATATTCTATTATTAGGTGTTCTTAGAAGAATTTGCTGTTAGTAATAATCCCATTGTATTTCTCACTGCCAGAATTATGTCGTGGAGCCAACCCTCCAATGGGGAAGTCACTTCAAATTTGAAATTGCTTTAGAAAAAAATCTCCTGGGGAAATTAATCTCTCTGTATTAGGGTTTCTTAATATTTCACTCTCCACATTTTTTGCCTGATGTAGAGAACATTCCTGTCCATTTTTAGGGTGTTATGTGACATACAGCTAGATGACACTATTACCCCTCAAGCCCTTTTGACAATGATAAATGTCTGTAGACATTACCAAATACTTAAGATAATGGCAAATTCTCCTTGGGTTTTTTATTTTCCACATTGAGAACACTGTTACTTATAGTGCTTTTAACCAAATGACTTGAAAAAGACAAAAGTTAAAGACCATGGGGCCGGAGTGGTGGCACAGCAATAGGGTGTTTAGCTTGATGCGACTGACCTAGGATGTACCTTGGTTCGATAACCCAGTGTCCCATATGGTCCCCCAAGCCAGGAGCAACTCCGAGTGCATAGCCAGATATAACCCCTGAGCATTACAGGGTGTGGCAAATAAAACAAAAACAAAAAAATAACATTATTTGGTTTTTAAATATCAGTCCTTTAAAGATAGTTGGGTGTCATTGTGGTCTGGGGCTTGCAGAGAGGTTTCATCACATAATAATTTTTCAGAACAATGTATTTCACATCTAGTCAATAGAAAAGGAGATAGAAAACATTGAGTCAGGTGAGAATGTTGACTTGACATGTACTGTTACAGATGCAGAAATGATAAGGAGTATTCTGAATGTTAAAAGTTAAAAAGATGTTGATAAAAATGTCATGCAGATTATTTTAGTTAAGACTTCTTGGGGCCCGGGAGATAGCATGGAGGTAAGGCGTTTGCCTTTCATGCAAAAGGTCATCGGTTCGAATCCCGGTGCCCCATATGGTCCCCCGTGCCTGCCAGGAGCAATTTCTGAGCATGGAGCCAGGAGTAACCCCTGAGCACTGCCGGCCGGGTGTGACCCAAAAACCAAAAAAAAAAAAAAAAAAAGACTTCTTTAGACTTTGGGGCTGGAGAGATAGCATGGTGGTAGGGCATTTGCCTTGCTTGCAGAAGGACAAATGGTTCGAATCCCAGCATCCCATATGGTCCCTCGAGCCTACCAGGAGCTATTTCTGAGCATAGAGACAGAAGTAACCCTTGAGCGTTGCTGGGTGTGACCCAAAAGCCAAAAATAAACAAACAAACAAATAAATAAGACTTCTTCAGATGTTAAAGCAATTAATTAGAAAGCCAGCCACATTATCTTGCCAAGAAAGGGTTGCATTTTCACGCTCTGCTTTTCATTTTAAGAGTGAGAGACAAATGGCAAGTAAGCAAGTTGTTATCTATATTTTATTCTAAAAGTTGTTTTTTCAGGGTATGCCACAGATATACCACATATGGTTTCAGTATTACTCCTGTTCTTTTATATCTATGATACTATAAAAATGACTACTGGTGGTCATTTAAAATACTGCACTTTAAAGAGATGTCTGTGGAAAAATCTGCAAAACTGAGATTCTGAATTCATTCAGATGTCATCTATTAAACCTCCCATGTGCCAAGTTTAGTGTGAAAAATACAGAAATGGATCAAACATTCTGCAAACATTCTGCTTGAATATATCAATATAATTGTTTTAGGTTAATAGAAAGTTCTGGTTAGAGATGACAATCACTATCATTCTATTTTCACACATTTCCAACTTGAGTATGTCAGAGAGCAGCTTTTTAAAATTGTGTATGTTAGGGGCTGGAGAGATAGAATGAAAGTAAGGCATTTGCCTTGCATGCAGGATGGTGATTTGAATCCTGGCATCCCACATGGTCCCCTGAGCCTGCCAGGAGTGGTTTCTGAGCATAGAGTCAGGAGTAAACTCTGAGCGCTGCTGGGTGTAATGACCCCCCCAAGTGCATATGATAGCCAAGAAATTATATAGGGGATGTAAGGGTTATGGTGCGTGTCTGGCACAATTTGAATTCCTGGCACCACATGTGGTCCTTGTGCAGTGATACATGAGCACAGAAGAATTCAAAGAGTAAGCCACTAGACCCCAAACAAGCAAACAATAAATGCATATGAGTATGCATATGCTATACCTCATATAACGGATATCATATAATAATCATATGTCATCTTTATTCTGTTTTTTATTTTTTATTTAAACCATTGTTATTTACAAAGTTATTCATAGTTGGATTTCAGACATACAGTGTTTCAAGATCAACCTATCATCAGTGTCAACTTCCCTCTACCAATGTTCCCAGAGTCCATTCCATGCCACCATTTCCTACCCTGAGCCTGCCAGGCTCATTTTTAATTTTGGTTGTTTAAGAATGAGTTTCATGTATTCATTGTTGTTGACTCTAGATTGGATATTAATTTCTGTACTTTCTTAACACTACCAATGCACCTGAAACCCCTTGGCCCCTGGTCCCTGTCATTTCATATATGTTCTTCTCCTACTCCACTCAATTTCTTTCCTTCTCCTCACTTTACTCTGTGGCTTAGAGTGTTCTCAACAATCCCATTTATCCTTTGTATTTCTTCCTCCAATTATTCTAAATACCACACATATAGGATTTCAGTCTTTATTTATTCTTCTTTTTCTGGCTTGCTTAATTTAACGTAATATATTCCAGTTCAATCCATGTTGCAGCAGATTTCACGACTGCATCAGTCCTTTCAGCTATGGAAGAATTTCATTGTATATAAGTAACATATCTTCATGATCTACTTGCTTGTTGTTGGATTGATTCCAACTTTTAGCTTTTATCCAAGAACTGTGATGAAAAGCAGTGTGCATCCATCCTTACGGTTGAGTGTTTTTCTGTCCTGGGGATAGATACCCCAAAAGAGGGATTGCTGGGACATATGGAAATATGATTTTGAGTTTACTGAGAACCCTCCATACTGTATTCCATAGTAGTTGAACAAGGAAGCATTCCCATAAGCAGTGGGTCAGAGTTCCTTTTACACCACATCCCTGCCAACACAAATTGTCCTCAATATTTTTATATGTGCCATCCTCACTGGATTAAAATGATATCTCATTGTTGTCTTATTTATATTCCCCTAATGATAAGTAATGATGAGCATTTTTGTGTGTCTGTTGGACATCTGTTGGTCTTCCTCAGATAAGTGTCTTTTCATTTCCTCTCCCCATTTTAATGAAGTTTTAGATTTGTGGGATTAACCTTTGTGGGTACTTTGTATATCCTAGATATCAAACCTTTATCTGATGTACTGAGTGAAAATAATTTCTTCCTCAATTTGCTCTTTTAGTTTTAGTAGGTGTTTCTTTTGCCCTACAGAAATGTTTTACATTTATATAGTCCCATTATTCAGATTTTATTCTATAGATCTTGCTATCGACATCTTATCGTACAAAACCCCCTTTGAGGTCTGGTATTCTGCTTATGTATTCTTCAATATACTTTATGTATTCACGTCTTATCTCAAGGTTTTTGTTCCACATCGAACTGCCTTTTCTGTAAGGTGTATATATATATATATATATATATATATATATATATATATATATATCCAGCTTTAATTTACAGGTTATCTAATTATTCCAACACCATTTGTGGAAGAGGCTGTCTTTATTCCATTTTATGTTCCCAGCTGTTTACCAAAGATCAATTGACTTAGGGGTTTGTCACTGGATATTCTATTCTGAACTATTGGTTTGAAAGTCTATCTTTGTTCCAATACGATGTTGTTTTGAAGCCTATGACTTTGAAGTACAGCTTAAAGTTAGGTAATAAGATGCCTCCCAGTTTCTTGTTTTTCAGTATGGTTTTGGTTATTTAGGGTCATGTATGGTTCCACACAAACTTTATGACTGACTGCTCCAAGTCCTTGTGAATGTTGTCTGAATTTGGATAGGGATTACATTGAATCTATACAATAGTTGAAGTAAACTGGTTTTTAATTTTTTAGTGGTTTTTGTTTGTTTTGGTTTTTTTTAGTTTTGGGGCTATACCCAGCAGTACTCAGGTGTTGCTCCTGTCTATACACTCAGAAATTATTTCTGGGAGGCTTGGGGGACAGTTCACAAGTTTAGCTTAGTAGAAGGTAGTAAGGGAGTTCTTGTCTCTTCAATATTGTGGAAAACTTTAAGGATCAATTTGAATGTTTGATCAAACTCACTTGTAACCCATCTACTTTCTCCTCGTTGAGTTTTTGGGGATTATGTTTGCAGAAATCTGTCCATGTTTCTAGGTTATCTAATTTAAGAGTACGGTTGTCCATAATAAGTTCTCATGATGTCTTGGATTTCTGGGGGTTCTGTTTTAATTTCTCCCATTTCATTTTTGATCTGATTTATTTGAGCATTTTCTCTTTTTTTTTCTTGTGAGTCTTGACAATGGTTTTTCTATCTTGTTTATTCATTCAAAAACCAGCTCCTGGTTTCATTGATTTTTTTTGTATTTTTTTTATGGGTTTCTGTTTCATTGATTTCTACTCTGGTTTGTACTATTTCTTTGCTTCTCTACTTTGGTTTGGGTTCCTTTATTGTTAATTTTCCAGATATTTAAGCTGTGACTTTAGGTTATTGCTTTTATCTTTTTTTTCTTTCCTTATGTAGTCCTGTATCACTATGAGTTTACCCCTGGTTATTGCTTTTACTGTGTCCCATAAATGTTGATGATTCGTTTCTTCATTATCATTAGTTTTGGAGGATCTCTATATCTTTCTTGATTTCCTCTTTGATTCAGCTGTTATTGAGCAGCATGGTATTTAGTCTCCAGGTGTTAGATTTTTCTCCATATCCTCTTTTTACCATTAATATCAATCTCTATGGCATTGTGATCTGATAAGATGCTTGATATGATTCTTATATTTTTGAATTTTTAAGCTATGTTAGTGGTCTAAAATGTGATCTATACTAGAGAATAGAATATTCTTTGTATAACTTGGGAACATTGTATAGCTTTCTGAAGATTAGTGTGTCTGTATAAATCCATTAGTCCCAGCTCTTCTACTTTCTGGTTTGTGGATCTTGTGTCTTTACTGATTTTATGCCTAGTGTATCTATCCAGTGGTGAGAGTGGCATGTTAAAACATCCCTCTACAATCATGTTCCTGTCTGTTTCTTTAGGTTTGTTGGATTACTGGTCCTACCCTAATCAATATTCATACTCCACCCTAATGTTTGATTTGGTGTTGGGATTATTAGATTATTCCTTACTTTTTCTTGCCTGGAGCATTATATATGTCAGATCTGGTGTGCGTTTCTGTTTTGTTTTGTTTTGGGCCACACTCAGCTGTGCTCAGGGATTAATCCTGGCTATTCATTCAGAATCATTCCTGGCAGGCTCAAGGGACCATATGAGATGCCAAGGGATTGAACGCAGGTCCATCCCAGGTTGGTCACATGCAAGGCAAGGATCCTATCACTGTGCTATTACTACGGACTGGTGTGATTCTTTTTTAAAAATTGATTGCTTCACTAACAACTATCATGACAATGGTAATGAGTGAGAAAAATAGAATGCCTGTCTAGAATACAGGCAGGGTGTGAGGGGGAGGGAAATGGGGGCATTGGTAGTGATAAGTTGCACCAGTGGGGGGTATTCAAACTCAACTACAAACAATTGCAAACATTCGTAATCATGGTGCTTAAATAAAGATATTATTTTTTAAAAAATTATTGCTGGAGCCAGAAAAATAGTGCAGCAGTAGGGTATTTGCCTGGCATGTGGCTAACCCAGGACAGACCTTGGTTCAATCTTCCACATCCCATATGGTCCCCCAAGCCAGGAGCGATTTCTGAGTCAGGAGTAAAACCTGAGTGTCACGAGGGGTGGTCCAGAAACCAAAACAAGTTTTTAAGCATGGTGGTTGCAACATTGTTCATTGTTGAGTTTCAGTCATAAAATGTACACCATTCTTCACCAGTGCACGTTATGATATTTTTCATTTTCATCCTAACCCACACCCTACTCCTGCCTATCTCTAGGGCAAGCAATTTGTTTCTCTCTTTCACTCTTATTCTCCCTCTCTCTATCTCTCATTCTTTCCCTTTGACATGTGATGTGATTCTTGTGTTCTTTCTTTTATAAGAATTTTGTTCTTTTACTGCTTCAAGAAGTCTATCTGTTTCATTGGGTTTTTCCATTTTGATTACTATAAGTCTTGGTGTTGTCTGAGTTTATTTTATTTAGTATTCCTTTGGCCTCTTGGATTTGCTCAGCAATTTCTTTTCAGAGTGGAAAAGTTTTCTGCTACTATCTCAATTATTACTTGTTCATCCCCTTTCTCTTTTCCCCCACTTCCAGTATTCCTGTAATCCAGAAGGCTTTTTGTCTTTGTTCTTTAAATACCTTAAAGTGTTTCCTCCTTTCATCTGTTTTCTTTTTTAATATTTTATTGAAACCATTGTGATTTACAAAGTCCTTCATAGTTGGGTTTCAGACATACAATATATCAGGGTCAATCCTACCGTCAGTGTCAACCTCCCTCCACCAATATTCCCAGAGTGTATCCCATGCACCCCTGACCCCACCCTGCCAGAATTACAGGACCTATTTTAAGTTTTGATGGTTACACTTTGTGACATGTGATTCTCTTTTCTTTTTTGACTTACTTAGTAATGCTGACTTTGATTTGTCTTCAAGTTCCTCCATACAGTTCTCCCCTGTGTGATTCTGCTTCAATGGCTTGCTAACATGTTCTTTAGTTCCTTCAATTGCATTTGTATGGATTTTCTCATCTTCTGAAAGAGTTCTTCTTTGAGTAGTTTGAATTGCTCATCTATTGATTGCTTAATTTCATGGTTCATGCCTTCTTGATTTCTGTTGCTAATGCACTAAGTATTGATTTTATGCCTTCATTGAACAGGTTCAGGTGTTTTGATGAGCTTGGAGATTTGCCTATGTTTTTCTCCCTGTTTGCAACTGCAGTTGACCTCCATAGTTTTCCCATTGTTCTTTGCTATTTTGTGACTGGGAATGCTGAAATTTCAGTTTCCCCATTACCTAGGAAAGTGATGTATAGAATTGATTATAAAAAAGACAGTTACTAATACATCTGCCTTTCAGGTTATTTTCCTAACCATGCATGGTTATTTGAGTATGTTAAAAACACAACTTCCAACTATTTATTCAATTTGGTGAACTTTATGACTATGTTTTCTGAAAGAAGTACTAGATCCTACCTTCCTAGAAATAGATAACTTAAAACTTGAATATCTAAAGCTCTATGTTCTGTGCAGTTTGGGGATGAAAGAGCCAAAGATGTCAGTACAGGTGACATACTGGCCTAGGAGAGTGACACAGATTGCGTTGGAAGGCTAGTGAATACAGTTTATTCATTTAATTATTTTAAAAGCTATTTCTGTCTATAGTAGAAAGCTCTGTTCATTTTCTATTATGCTTGTTAATATCACATTTAAATTATTTTCCTCTCTGTTAAATATCCATGAGGATTGAATAAAACATGATTGCATATTATTAATTCATTTATGTTACATTATAGCTTTAATATCATTAAGAAGAATTGATAGAACCTCCAGGGCTGGGTTTATTTTTTTGCTAATTGTTGCTGATTCAAGCCTATTTGGTTGGTGTCAAAATTAAAAATGAAGGTTTTTAAAATGTTTTGCTAAGTCTGATCACTTGATTGTAAGTAAATGATAGAGGGGAGTGAAATCTTTATGAGATTATAGAGCAAAAAATAATTCACCACTTAGGAATGGTGATGAATTACTAAATGTCAGATGACTCGGAGAAATACAGAATTTGAGCACTTGGAAATCCATTACTTCCTTGTACTTTCTGAACATCCATTTCAGAGATCTGCATTGTGGTGCACAAACCTATTCAATGGTGATTTTAGCATTGTGTATTGTAGGAAATGCAAGTTAGCTTTGTTTAGAAAGTAATGAATACTTGATGGTGCAGAAGTAGTACATTTGCCTTGCATGCTGCTGACCTAGGAAAAACCACAGTTCGATGTGCCCCCAGCCCATATGGTCCCCCAAGCCAGGAGCGATTTCTGGACTCAGTGCCAGGAGTATCCCCTAAGCATCACTGGGTGTGGCCTAAAAACAAACAAACAACAAAACAATCACTAATGAATACCATGGTGATCAATTTAGTACATAATCTGAAGTTCTATAACTATAAATTATTTTGTCATGTTCTCTATGATACTGAACTGTTGGTGGCAGATTTTATATTCTTTTTATGGTATCTTAAAAGTTACTAATGGACTTATATCTTTATTATTAATTTTTTGAAAAAATGGAAATATCTTATATTATAGCTACTTAACTACACAATCATAAACTGATATACAACCAAAATTCAAGAAAAATAAATAAGTTCACATCCATAATGTTTTTTTTTTTTTTGGTTTTTGGGTCACACCCGGCAGTGCTCAGGGGTTACTCCTGGCTCCATGCTCAGAAATTGCTCCTGGCAGGCACGGGGGACCATATGGGGCACCGGGATTCGAACCAATGACCTTTTGCATGAAAGGCAAATGCCTTACCTCCAGGGCTCCTATAATGTTTTTTTAAGTTAGGGTTGATAAGAACTATAAAAACAAATGGAGTAAATGATATATAATATACCACACTCAATTTTTGACTTTTCATTAGATTTGGACATTTGGAATTAGTCTAAATTTAACTTCAAAATCTGGACAACTTTTTAAAATTTGTATTTTTTAAAGCACTTTGATTTACAAAGCCATTCATAGTTGAGTTTTAGACAGTACCAATCCCACCACCAGTGTGGTAATCTATTACTTAAATTTTCCCAAATCTTTAATAACTTTGTAACAATGGCTAAATTATTTTAACCCTTCATCACTCATAGTCCATTCCTTTATAAAAGGAAGCATATATTACATTCGATTGTTTTCAGAATTTTATGTTACATGTGTGAATTTATTAACAAGTTCTTGATAAGTAATGAGTAGTCAGTAAGTGATCACTATTATTTTTACCCTTTGAAAATTAGCTGTTCTAATTATATTTTAATTGTGAATAACACAATTTGATGGCACCTAACGAGCACAATCCCAAGAGTAATTACTCTGATAATTAACAAACAAAACAAATGCCTTTGTGGGTCTAGTTTTGAACCATCTTTTCAATTGATTTCTCAGCTCTCATTTACTGACTCTGACCTTGAAATGCCTGTATAATTATCTTCTCTGATACAAAAGAGCATGAAACTAAAATAGAGTGAAATAAAATGTATAGATGATTGACACTTAGGATTTCTCTAAATAATCGTATTTGGAACTGAATGACAAGTTTTAATTTTGCTTTATGCTTTAAAAATAATTTCAGATCTCTAGTGGAAGAGGAAGACCAGCACATGAAGTTGTCCCTTGGAAGCAGTGAAATGGGCCTCTCATCCCATTTGCAGTCTTCCAAGGCAGGAACCACACGCATCTTCACCAGCAACACCCACAGTTCTGTGGTATTACAGGTAATTAAGCCTTTCCTTTTGTAATATTTACATAGATTTTTTGTGTGTGGCATGAGATGTCAGTGATAGGAGAATTTATGCATGTTTAGAAATAGGAGGAATATATGAATTCTGTGTAGTTTCTGTTCAATTTTGCTGTGAACCAAAACCGCTCTGAAAATTTCATCATCTGCTTTTTAACTGTCATGTTAATATATTTTCACATTTAACATTTTCCATATATGTTAGTATTTGTTTTGGAGGCTACACCTGGTAGTGCTTAGGGCTAGCTACAGGGTCTTTGCATGACCTGCTGAACATTACTCCCTGTGGTGTTAAGTAGATCATGCAATTTTAGGGAATAATTGAACCTAGGCCTCATGTTTGAGAAGCATAGATTCAGTCTCTTTGAGCTATTCTCCAGGTCATGTTTTTCCTCTCCTGTTATTTTATTAACAAAAAATTCAAATAAGGGGTTGGAA
>PVKC010019564.1:0-19009 GCA_004027635.1 Crocidura indochinensis
ACGAATAGTAACAGTGTCTCTAGACCCAGTTAATTAACCTAACATACTATACCAAATAAAAATGTATTGCTTTGACTATTTAGGAAGCTGTTACTCATTTTTTTCTTTTGATTTTTGGGTCACATCTGGTGATGCTCAGGGGTTACTCCTGGCTGTGCACCCAGAAATCACTCCTGGTTTGGGGGACCATAAGGAACACCGGAGGATCAAACCGCAGTCCACCCTAGGTTAGCACATGTAAGGCAGACGCTTTACCACTTGTGCTATCACTCACTCATTTGAAGTGTGTGTATATCATAGAAAACTAGTACTTTGCAAGATCACAAATTAGAGCCAAAACAATAATTTCACTCATGAAAGGAGCTTGAACAGGCACTTGGGTAGACTACCTAGTTTATTTTTTGCAGTATCTGTTGGCTAATGTTGTTTTCCGTGTTTGAGGACAAATTTAATCATTTAATTTAATTTAGTGTTTAAGGACTAACTTAGTGATCACCGCGTTCTGTTTTTACTTATATTTGCTTTTAAAATAATTACTTGAACACCATGGTTACAGAAAAGTTCATAGTTGAATTTTAGTCATAAAATATATACCACATTTCACCAGTGCAAAATATCCCAGCACCAATGGCCTTTATTTCCGTCACCCCAACTCTCCCTATCTCAATCAGGCTTTCTGCTTCTCTCACTATCATTGTCATGGTAGTTGTCAGTGAACTTAGTGTTGTAACTGTACTTACATACTAAACTTACCATATTTGTGGCAAGCTTTATATAATGCGCTGGTCAACCCAGCCCTCATATCTGTTGTCTCTAAATATTATGCCCTGTTGCCTTATATTTTTCCTATATCCATAGATGAGTGAGACTATTCTATGTCTATCCCCCATCTCTGATTCACTTCACTCAGTATAATACTCTCCATGTCTATCCATGTACTAGTAAATTTTATGAGTTTTTTCCTAAGGCTGTATAGTATTTCATTGTGCAGTTTTATCAAAGTTTCTTTGGCAATTCATCTCTTTTCAGTTACCTGGGTTGTTTCCAGATTCTGGCTATTATAAATAGGCTGTGATGAACATTGGAGTGCAGAGGGCATTGTTGTATTGCGTTTTTGTGATTCTAGGAGTGGTATTGCTGGATCATATGGGAGCTCAATTTGTAGTATTTTGAGGAATATCCATGTTGTTTTCCAAAAGAGCTGGACTAGATGGCATTCCTGGCAGTGCATGAGAGTACTTTTCTCTGTGCATACACACCATTGGTTGTTCTTGCTCTTCTTAGTGATATGTGCCAATCTCTGTGGTATAAGGTGATGCCTAATAGTTTCTCTGATTTGCATCTCCCTGATGATTAATAATGTGGAGAGTTTTTTGGCCATCTATATTTCTTCTTTGAGGAAATGTCTGTTCATTTCTTCTCTCCATTTTTTGTTTGGTCTAGATTTTTTTTTCTTGTTGAGTTCTGTCAGTACCTTATATATCTTATCAGATAAATATTGGGTTTCCACCTTTATTTGGGGATGAGTGAATGGCAAAACTGTTTTTGTCTGCCGGATTTGGGGCAGACCTTAACTATTTTCTGAAGACTCTGACCAAGTAGACCCCTTCAACTTCACCCCCAAACTGTGAACCCCTTGAGGACAGGAACTTGCTTAGCAACAATCACAACACAGAGCTTCCATTTTCCCTGCTGAGCACCCTGCTGCTATAACTGCTCGATGTCAGAACATCATTTCAGCACTTCTGACAGTCTGGTTCTTGTTTATGCTAAAATAATCTACCCACGGGGTTTGTGACTGTTTCTTTGAAAAGTTGGAGAATTTGTTCTTGACCTTGAACTCTTCTTCTATAGCTGATTGACAGGACTGTACTTTTCTATTAAAAACCTAAATGCTTAAACTGCATTCAGGTGATCCCTGCAATCACAAATAGAAACGCCTAGGTTCACCCTTTCTTAGAGAATGTAAAAAGAAACCCTGTGTTAAGAACAGGAAATCTAAAATTGAATGAGTTCATAAAGATGAAAAGTACAAGGAGCCGAGCTTGTGTTTTAGGCAACTTGCAATGCTTGTTGTTAATTAAACAAATTTCTATTTGGGTTTTTCAAAACAATCAAGTTGGAAATATCTATAGGGCAGTAATATGAGTGCTAAGGTGATTTTGGTTTTCTAGTTTGGAGAGCCTCAGCTGGGAGAGATCTCTAGAACAGAATTTAGCATTCTGAATGCTTTTGGGTACTGAGTGGTTAATAAACTACTGAAAGTAAGGCATAGGCAAAGGAGAGTTCTGGGTGAGTACTGAGTCAAAGAAAACATGTGGCGCTTAAATGACAGACCTTATATCACTCATAGCTGAATGCTGACATCAGGCAGTGAATTAATTGGGCTCCTAAATAAGTTACAGTAAAATGTATTCTATGTTTCTTTGATTTCTTGTCATTCAAAAGGTTTATTCATAGCAAGTGAAAATCTGTAGAACTTTTAAATCTTTTTTTTTTTTTTTGGTTTTTGGGGTCACACCCAGCAGTGCTCAGGGGTTACTCCTGGCTCCATGCTCAGAAATTGCTCCTGGCAGGCACGGGGGACCATATGGGGCACCGGGATTCGAACAGATGACCTTTTGCAATGAAAGGCAAAGGCTTTACCGCCATGCTATCTCCCGGGCCCCAGAACTTTTAAATCTTAATCAGGATAGCATACGAAAAGAATAACAGAGTTTAATTCTATTATTTTTTTAATTTTTATCAAGGCACCATGATTATCAAAGTTATTCATAATTGAGTTTCAGTTTTATGACGTTATAGCACCAATCCCATCACCAGTGTCAACTTCCCTTCACTAGTGTCTCCCAGTTTCCTCTTATCCCCACCAGTCGGTACCCTTGACAGGACATTGATTTGTCTTTGAGAAGTGCTGTGTTGGGGAATAAATTTCACTTCTAGATGTTGAGAACAAAGTGTTAGGACAGATAAAATTAGGAGGAAGTTAACTGGGCAGAAAAAACACCTGATATCAGGAAAATTGGCATTAATATGTAAAGTCATGAGGCACTGGTCCTAGATCATTTCTATAAGTCCATTACAAAGATTTTTGTCCTGAAAGATTTAGACCCTCATGTGTGTAAACATTTATTACAGTTAGATGGGAATAGTCAGGCACTTAATCAAAGAATGTTCTCTTTTCATAGCAAGAAATATCAAACCTGAAGTATAGATAACTTTTCAATTCATGTAGCACCTTGGTGCTGAAACCAGCTCCCAATCCTGTCTCCTTGCAATGGTAAACTCAGTTCTGAAAAGGAAAACTTGAGTTCTGTTGCCCTAAGGTAATTGTATTATTTTTATGCTTCTTTCTATTCCACATAAAAGAAAGATCATTCGGGCCCCAAGGGAGAGATAGCACAGCAGCGTTTGCCTTGCAAGCAGCAGATCCAGAACCAAAGGTGGTTGGTTCAAATCCCGGTGTCCCATTTGGTCCCCCATGCCTGCCAGGAGCTATTTCTGAGCAGACAGCCAGGAGTAACCCCAGAGCACCAAAATCCAAAAAAAAAAAAAAAAATCCAAAAAAAAAGAAAGATCATTCTGTGTCTGTTCCTCTCCTGCTGACTTTGCTTAGCATAGACCCTTAAATTCCATCCACGTAACAGTTGTGTGATTTTTATCTTTTTATGATGGAATAGTATTCCATTTCCATTGTGACTATAGTTTCTACATCTACTCTTCTTTTCTTGGACATTTGGGTTGTTACCAGATTTTGCCTACTGTGACTTGTCCTGCTATTAACAGAGGAGTGCAGATGTCTTTTCCAATTAGAGATTTGGGGCATTGGGTAGATGTCAGAACTGGGGTTATTGGCTCATACAGAAACTATTCTTAGTTTTTTAAAAGAACATTTAATTTGTTTTCCAGAAAGTTTAAACCAGTTGACATTCCCACCAGCAATGATTCCTTTGTTCTTACATACCTACCAACATTGGTTGCTTTGGTTCTTTTTATAATGCATTATAGTTTCACTAGTGTGCAATTAGTACTTTATTGTTTTGATTTGCCTTTAAAAGCCAAAGAATGTATGGTATATTTTTTACTTCATTCTGATCACCTATATTTCTTCTTTCAGAAAGTGCAAAGAGTTAAGCTTGAAAACAATACATTTCAGGCGAGTTGTTGGCAATTAGTTTAGAAAATGTTTTAGTAGTATAGTTGTAATCTCTAGTTTGGTGTTCCTTCAGAGAGTTTATATAATCTCTTCTTCATTATCACTGTTATTCTAGTTGGAAGACAAAAGTCCAGAAAAAGATGTCTCATGATAAAGTCCTCAAGATCATTTCTCCTGTAGCAGGGAACGAGACCTCCCTTTCTGTCAATCACCTTTTGTAACCCAAAGAAAAAATATGTAACTGAATGACACCAAGGAGAATTTATTTCTATTCTATTCTATTCTCAATATCCAAGGGACTCTGGGATTCGAAAATATCACATTAGTGTCAATTTGAGGTATTTCTGAGAGATGTAGGAGAAAAATATTCGAAATTACCCGAATTCATCTTCTGTGTGGCCCTTTGCAAACAGCCAAACATAGCAACTGTCATTGAGAGAAGGGCATTCTATTTCAATGGCTGTGATCTCTTTAATTATAGAAATGAATCATCACATCCTCCCATTTCTCTTTTTAATAACTACAGGCCATGAAAGGAAAGATGTGAACTTGAAGAACCAACACAAATAAAATCTGCAACAATTCAATTGAAGGTTTCTTTTCCTATTGTCAGACACCACATTTTTTTACTGAGAATGTTGGGTACCATTTAAAATCATCCCTTCACCTTCTAAGACTATTGGTTGTGAACAGCATCAGAAATGATAGGGTTATTTCTTTAAAAATGTCTGTCATTAAAAAGAACTTTACCCAAATGATGAAAACACTGAGCACATACATTAGAGATATTATATAAGTAGGCTGTATTATATTAACAAACACTTTGAGTTTTTAAGTTTCTGTCAAAAATTCTTCTATTTAGCATAACTTTGGAGAGAGATGGTCAGAATATTTAGTATCCTTGAATTTAGTTTTGGATACTTTATGTGCATTTTTTGCTGTGTAGTATCAAATATTGTTCTATGCCTTAGAAGATACACCCAGTTGTGCTCAGAATTTGTATCTGGCTCTCTAGTTAGAAATCACTCTGTTCTTGGGGCCCACATGTAGTATAGGAGATTCAGCTTTGGTTAGTATAAGCAAGGCAAGCACCTTATCTCTGTACTTTCCCTCCAACTCTTATCCTAAGTTTTTTTTAATAAAAATGTCCTCAATCCTAGGCTGTAATTAGTAATATTGTGAACATCTCCTATGAACACTATAGTACAAAGGTCAATCAAGCAAATGAATCTTGTTTATAGAAAAAAAATGGCTGACAATAAAAGATAGTTGAATGAAAAATTTAAAAGTAATGAGAGCAGTAAGTGAGATACATAAGGCCCTTGGAAAGTTCAGAAGCATAAGAAACAAATGCTGTCACATAAAATGGAGAAAAAAATTCCGGGATGAAGTGGTATCATGTTAAACCTTGGAGACTAGATGTAATTCAGACAAACAGAAAGGTAAGGATAGCCATTTTGAGAAGAGAGAATAGTGCAACAAATCTTACTATAATGAAAGCTCAAAGCACATTGTAAAAGGACAGAATTTAAATTGTTTGCCCATAGACGTTTGCCATACACTATGGAGGGCTTGGAAAGTATAAGTATGTGGAGAGACTTGCTATTGTAGCTAAGAGAAATCTATGATTAGTTTGGGAATAGGAAAAACCGGGGTGTGTGGAGATCAGCTTTTATCTAACTTTTTTAGAGGCTTACAATAAATAATCTGTGGTTGGGCATAAATATCTCATGCCCACATATCTGAAATGTATGCGATTTTCATATATATATGTATATATATATGTAAAACTCATTCTATAATTTGTCCATGCTGAAAAAAGATGAAGACTAAATATATACACTTGAGAATTATTTCCAGAATAGCATAAACATTGGCTTCATTATAAGGCTAAAACTTAGGTATGTGTATATATAACCCTTCATTGACTATATATGTATTTGTTTTCTTCTATCTTCATATTTGTGTCAGTAAAAATATTCAGGGCACATTGGCAATTGGGAATCAGGAAATATTTAATTTATCTGTTAAAGAAAGGCTCATTCTAAATATGCACTCACCAAATAGTTTTATTCCACTACTTTAATCTAAATATGTTATGAACTTTATTTCAAGATTTTGAAACATAGGAATTTCAAAAATATCACTGCTAAGATCAGTGGATTGTACTAAATCACAAATAAGCCAAGTCAGAAGTTTGATTGAAAGAAATCTCTTTGTTTCACTGAAGAGCGATGATCTCATTCAATCATTAATTTTGTACTTTATTGAGAAGAAGATAGTTCAATAAGTAAGGTGCTTGCCTTACATGCTGATCATGGTGTTTTAGTAGTCCCACACATGTGGCTTGAAGGGAGTGATCGCTGAGTGCAGAGTCAGAAGCAAGCTAAGTACGAATGAGTATTATCCCAAAACAAATCATTACTATAGGCAAATACAATGTAGAAGTAGAAAAAATGATTATAAGGTACACAAACTAGTTTGCTCCACACCCTTTCCTACCACCAAAATTTTCTAAAAATTCAGATTTTAAAATAAATAATAATGACCGATCTTTTTGGTTGTCAGAATATTCTCCTATCTACAAACTGTTTGTTTCAATGAAACAAGCCATTTTGGGGTACAAGATGATGCATTACTTATTCAGATAACTTTATATAACTTTATTTAGGCCGGATGATTTTACTGACAGAATTAAATAAACTTGAAAAAGTCTCTCTTTTAAATAGATTGACTTAAGAGGTGAGAAATATTTCATTTAAAAGTTCCTTATTGCACGATTTATATCTTTCTATATCTAAAATTTAAATTGCAAAAATGTAAATATTCTGTCAAAAAATACCCTTTTAACTATCAAAATTTTAGGAAATCGTGGAGAAAATGTGTAACAAATAGTTTTTTGTTGCATTTTAGAACATTTCTCAACTTATTTGGCTACGTTTGGATTTAGAGTCCCGAGTATTATACATTCACAACAGAATGGAACTTTCACCAGTTTGACTAACTTTGTATCTTGCAATGCATCTGTAAAACATGAGACTGTGCTTTCTAAATAAAGGATTTTTAGATTCATTGTGTATAGTTGCATCCCTTAAATACTAAAAGAATAATAGTCAAAGCTCCTTAAATTCAGAAGGATTATACAGAGACAGTCCTAAAAAAATAACTCTTAAGTTGAAAATGACAAGAAGAATAATTTTTAATATAGCCTGGTTATTCCCCATGAAAAATATGTGGATACTAAAAATATACCTAAGATACTCCATTAAGTTATTTAGAAAGAAATAATTATGTGTTTATTTACCTTACTCTACCTCCCAACATCATATACTGATAGTATTTTCTGTTTTCTCTGATGTTTATTAAAGTTTGGTTTGCAAAATAAACATTTCCAACAGAATTTTAGAACAAATTTAATTATATGTAAGTAAATGGTAGGTAGCATTTAAATGGCTAACTGCACAATTTTTAAATGCCTATCTTTTTAAGAACTGCTCAGTTTTCTTAAAAGAGGCAAAAGTAAAGTCTTAATCTGTACACATTAAAAACATAAACAGAAGAAATAATGCAATATAATTTGTGTTTTCCTATTAAATTAACCTCACTGACTTGCAGTAGTTTCGCTGTGAACATCACTGGCATCTACTTTACACAGATCTGAAGGCCAACACATTAGGGTTTCGAAACTCATTAAAAGCGCCATGCTCCCCCACCCCAAAATACTCCCTATTAACCTTGGAGTTTAGAATTGCTTTCCATGAGGATGTTTCTCCTCTGTCTCACTTTTCTTAACACCGTGTTCCTATTAGAATCACAATGTAAGTTATAAAGGAATCACTGTAAATAAATATTTCTATGAGTATCTTAAAACTTGGGCTTAAGGAGATTTGATAAATAAGTAAAAAAAAATGATGAAAGATCTTGACATTGGAGCATGGAGAGCAGGGACCATGAGTAAAGAGGCATCTTTGATGGGATCAGGAGTAGAATATAGTCAAATAACTTCAGATACCATTAAAATATTAATGAATGATTTATGGAGATATATGACTATAAGGCTTGGTAGATGGGAATGAAGAATACCTCTGAAACTTCAGAGTATTACAATTTTTTTCTTAAGCACTGTGCTAATCAAACACAAACTAGGTCAAGTTCAAATTTTGCCAAACTGTTGTCCTTAAGCAATGTTTTGAAGCAGTAGAGATTTCAGTGATGGAATTAAAACAATTCTGAAATATCATCCAAATCATATAGAAATATCGTGAGGATAGGCAGAAGGGCATAATACTAAAGGATGTCAGCACTTAATGCCTATACCACTTATTTATATTCTCTGAACCTTTTCATCCCTAAAGATAAGGATAAAAGTAATACTAAAATGAGTACTTAATGATATGAGATATACAGAGCTGGGCACAAAATCCCCACTCACAAAATTAGTCTCTGAAAGCTGCTTTATTGTTCAGGGGGGAAAAGAACACCCATGAATATAGCTTTCAGATGAGCTGCTAATTCTGTGTAAGCAGGTCTTGACACAGACTCTTAAATAATAATTTCCCTCTGAAGAAAGTTATTAAATCATTGGTAAATCTGGAGGATTATATGGCATGTGTCAGGAGTACAATTGGACAGAAGGAAAATATCACCCAAACTCTGAATGAGTAATTGCATTTTGCATGTTTTTTAATATTGCATTTAGTTTCATATAGCACCATTTATTGCAGTTCAGTGGTATAAACAAAAATAATTCCTTACATTCTAAACTATGTCCTCAGTGGCGTATATTCTACACGAAGTCTTTCATTTTCTGTATAGTACACAGCAGATACTTGAGTAACATTTTATTCCACCTGCTCTCACTACAGCATTGATGAGAAAAATGCAATCCTAGACCACGTTGAGCCAGAAATGACAATAATGAAAGATCTTTATTTGAGGACCTGTGTTGATGATACATAATTTTCCTGAGTTCAAGTTTTGAATAACCTATTGACCAAGCTAAGTGAGGACTTATTGAAATTGGTTTCACACTTCTTTCTGAGGTGCAAAACTCACAGAATCTGTTTTCCTTGAGTTATTATGTTGAATGAAGTGACATTTAGACAACGTAATATCTGAAAAGGGTTCCAAGAATATGCACAGATTAAGTCCTTTTCTCATATACAAGATATGATGTGTCTGAATTGACCTTAGTTTTAATTGGATCACCTAGTTTTAAAACAAAGTAAAGCACATCTCTGAAAGGGGGATGTCAGGAGTGTTTTTTCCAGAAACTGGTTATCATTCATTCATTCATTCATAGATTCACTCACTTGATATAATTATTTACTCTATGCCCAATAGTATAAGACACAAAAACAAGAAATGTATGAATGAAATTCAGCCTCTTTCTGAAGGAATTAATTCCAGTAAAAATGACAAACAATGGGCAGAATCAATAGTGTAGTTTGCATGTGTCCTGGGTTCAATTTCCAGTACACCATGTCATCCTCTGAACCCCACTAGGACTGATCCCAGAGTGCAGAGCAAAAGACATAGTCCTGAGCACTGCTGAATATCACCCTCCCCCCAAAAAAATCTAGATACTCATGCTGAGAAAGATGTGCAAGAATAAAACAGTCAATAATGTCTCATTTCCTTGATGCCTGGTTTGAATTTGAAAAGATGAGTACAGTACAAAGGTGAAATAGGGTCAGTGTGGTTTAAATGAATGTAGGTTAAAATGTGCTAAACACTAGAACTTCCAAAAGCCATTACCTATCTGGATACCACCAGCCTGGCCAAAGTGGATGGAGATGCACTCATGCATGATTAAGATTCATCAGGTTTCATGAGACAAGGAAAAGGCAAGGAAGGGGTCAGTGTCAGGTATCTCCTGCTAACATACTGGCAAGTCCAGAGTATTGTGTGTGTGTGTGTGTGGAGGTGCAGCTTAGATCTCATGTTTGTTAGTGTTGTTGAGTCTATGCTTTGAGCTACCCCCACCACTCTTCACTTTACCAATATAACCAAAGCCCTGACTCCTACTACTCCATTACTTTCCTTTCTAGTCTTCTTCCCATCTTGATTTCTTTTTATTTTATTTTACTAATATTTTGATTGTAAAATATTAGTGTTAACATTTATTAATCTATTGATTATATTAGTTTAGTATTAATTTTTATATTAATGTAATATATGTTTATTATTATTTTTCAGTGAAACGGGTGTTGGCAAACATATGCCCAAGGATCTGGAACGACAGTTATTGAAGTTTACACTGGAACCTACCGTGAGCTCTTCTACCCTGAGCAGCTCATCATAGGCAAATATCCTGTCAATAATTATGCCTATTGGCACTACACTATTGGCAAGGAGATCATTGATCTCATCTTCGACCAAATTCGTAAACCAGCTGACCAATGCAGAGGTCTTTAAGACTTCTTAATGTTCCATAGCTTTTGGGGAGTCAGGGAAGCAGTTCTGGGCTTACCTCCCAGCTGTTGATTATGGCAAGAAGTCCAAGCTCAAGTTCTCCATATACCCAGATCCCCAGGTTTCCACTGCTGCGGTTGAGCCCTACAACTCCATTCTCACCACCCACATCTCTCTGGAGTACTTTGTGCCTTTATGGTGGACAATGACATATGTTATAGAAACCTTGCTATCGAGTGTTCAACCTTCCTTATTAGTCAGATTGTATCCTCCACCACCGCTTTTCTTTGATTTGATGGAGCCCTGACTGTAGATCTGACAGAATTCCATGCCAACATGGTGTCTTATCCCCAAATTAATTTTCCTCTGGCCACATATGTCCCTGTCATCTCTGGTGAGAAAGCCTACAATGAACAGCTTTCTGATGCAGAGATCATCAATGCATGCTTTGAGTCTGGCCACATATGTCCCTGTCATCTCTGCTGAGAAAGCCTATAATGAACAGCTTTCTGATTCAGAGATCATCAATGCATGCTTTGAGCCAGCCAACCAGATGGTGAAGTGCGACCCTCACCATGATAACTACAACACATGGTTTGTTGCCTCTTATATCATGGTGATGTGGTCCACAAAGATAGCCATTGCCACCATCAAGACCAAGTGCAGCATCCAGTTTGTAGACTGGTGCCAACTGGCTTCAAAATTAAATTTTGAAATTTTCAAAATATAATTATCAGCTTCCCACTGTGATTCCTAGTGGGGACCTGGCCAAATTACAGTGAGCTGTGTACTTCCTGAGCAACACAGACATTGCTGAGGCCTGGGCTTACCTGAACCAAAGTTTGATCTGATGTATATGCCAAGCATGTCTTTGTTCCCTGGTACTTAAATGAGGGCATGGATGAGGGAAATGTCTCTAAGGCCCATGAGGACATGGCTGCCCTCGATAAGGATTATGAAGAGGTTAGAACACATAGTGCTGATGAAGAGGATGAGGATGAGGAATATTAATCTGTCCATTTCAATTTTATGTTTGTGTTGTCTTGGAATTGTTTTGCTTTTGTTGTCCACTGATTCTTTTTTTAATTAATATCTTTATTTAAACACCTTGATTACAAATATGATTGTAGTTGGGTTTCAGTCATGTAAAGGACACCCCACTTCACTAGTGCAACATTCCCACCACCAATGTGTTGTCCACTGATTTAACCTGTTAATAAAAGTATACTTTTTTTTGTTGTTGGTTTGTTGTTGTTGTTGTTGTTGTTGTTGTTTTGGATTTTGGACCACTGCCTGTGATACTCAGGGATTACTCCTGGCTATGCACTCAGAAATCACTCCTGAATTGGGAGACTACCTGGGATGCTAGGGGATTGAACCACTTCGGTCCATCCTGGGTCATCCCTGTGCAAGGCAACCACCCCACTGCTGTGCCATTGCTCTGGTCCCAATAAAAGTATAATTTTAAGTGAAGAAATAAAAGAAATCTAATTCTTTATCTTTCAGAAAAATGGAATGATTGTACTTTTGTGCACATCTGAAAGCTAGACATGACCATGGACCAATGTAGATTTATGAACTGTAAGTGGGGTTGTAAACATCTATAATTGCTAGGGAGTGAGTCTAAAAACTAGTTGAATACGTTGCTGTGTTTTCTCGCTCTTTTGATGGGAATGTGAATACAGATTTGTGATTAGCCTCCATCTTCCTGAGGCTTGGAGAACCATTATGAGTAAAGCCACGAAGTTATCAAGTGCCTTTGGTTGTTTAAGCTGCTATAATTGACAGAAAGATTTTACGTAGAGATGGGACTTAGGGCAGAGGTTAAAAGTATGGAAAGTAACTGCATCATGAGAAACCTGCTAAAGAAAAGCAGAAGTGCAGAAAGCATATGTCTTGCTAAAGAGTGCTGAACTATGTTTGCCACTTTTGAAGATATGCCTTGTTGTGTTTTAACAAAGTGAATTTTGGCACCAGAGCAGGAAGCGAATAAATGAATGGTCTGTGTGTCAAAGATCCACAGTCAGGTGAAAAGATAGTGCTGAAAGTCAATTATAGGGGAGATAGCTCAGAATTGCTTACAGAGACCAGATAGAGCTCCACATTAAACAAGAGATGCATTCACTTCACTTCAGAGTACACACACTTCTGGTTGTGTACCAAATGTTCACATACTTAGCTGTGGTATCACAGAATCTAAGGATGGCACTTGGCATAGGCGGGTAGTAGTAGTAATCAAACTCACAACCTTTTGCTACTGAGCCATCTTTGGGAAATCTGCCTATTGTTCAACTGAGAATTTCACTTTCAGTTGCTGAGTGTTCTTGTTTTTGCAGGAAGTCAGAGTGTAAAATATGGGAGGTACTATGGGAAGAGGGACAGAGGATGTGGTTCTTCCATGAGCCCTACACCTAACAGTCCCTTGGACAAGGGACTCATTAACCAGCTGCTGGGGAAGGAATGTTCTGATCTGAGATAACCCAACATCTTGCTTTTATCACTGTGCTAACTAGCCTCCATGATTCCTTAAGGGACTTACCTTTCTGTTCATATGGTATGGAGGATATATAAATCCTCTGAACCATTTAATAAATCTGCATTCCTGAGAAAGCCCTATGCTTATGTCTCTTGTCAGAGTTCTTTACTTATTGGTATCTGTTATGTATAAAAGATATTTAACAGATATATTGTTAGCTTTTTCTGCCATTAATCCATTGCTCTTCTCTCACTGTTGTCCTTTGAAAATCAAGATTTTATTTTTCATTTTATGTGTAGAAATTAAACTCAGAGCCTGTGTTTTATTCCTATACTATTTCCCTGCCCACAAAATATTTTAACTTTGATTCGTTAAGTTTTTATTCTTTTTTTTCTTTGTTATGTTTTTGTTCTTTATCTCTTGTTGATTGCACTTTCAGCTTATAGTGGAAAAGCTACTCCCTAGCCTAAGATTAGAGAGATTTATTTCTATGTTTCATAAATATATTGTTAATATTTAGTTTTTGAGCTTTGTCAAAATGATTTGTATGAGGGAACTTAAGGTAGGGGGATTTACTTTTTGGCCTTTCATGTGTGAATATAAAGATATCACATCCTAAATTGTAAAATAAATGAAAACTTTATCAGGGTTGGGTTTATGGCTCCAAAAGCTAAAAATCATTTTTTGCATGTGGAAGGCCCTTAGTTGAATCACCAACATGGCAGGTTTCCTCAGTCATGCTGTTAAAGCCCCTAGATTTTTTTTAAAGAAAAACAAACCTTATTTTTTTATTTGTGTTTATTCCTGGACTTGAGTTTAAAAGATAGTTGTGTGTGTGTGTGTGTGTGTGTGTGCGTGCGCACGCGCACACATGCACATGCATCCAAGCCAGATATTGACTATCTTGATTTCTGTAACTTTGCTGTAAATTCTGACAGCAGCCAGTATGAGTCTTGAATCTTTGCTGTCCTGCCAGATTGTTTTGTTTTATTTAGGTTATCTTTGGTTTTCATTTCGTTTTAGGAGGAACTAGATAGTACATTTAAATTTTTTTTAAAAAACAAACATTTTGACAGTGAATGTATTTAATATAAAAATGTTAACCTAAACATTTAATCCTTAATATTCAAATTCTTTTTAATTTAGAAAAACTGTTTTAGGCACCTGTTACTTAAAATATGATTAGTGATAGAATTTCATGCACATCTCCACTAGAGTGCCTAACCCAACTCACTGCATGATAAGCTTAGTCTGTAAACCAGTTCTCAGCCTCCACTATCATGTGTATTTGTTCAGATGTTTAGAATCCCACATATGAGAAAGATCATTCTGTGTCTTTTTCCTTCGAACAAGGTTCACTCAGTATGATACCCACTATACTGTCTCTTCAGCCCTAAATCACAGTTTCTCTATTCCATAATCTGATTTTGGACACTTAAGCTGTTACCAGATTTTGACTAAAGTAAATTGTGGTATGATGAGCATAGGAAACCAAATGCCTTTTCTGAACAGAATTTTTGGGTTCTAAGACTATATTCACAAAAAAAAAGTATTATGTGCCAGAGTGATAACACAGTGGGTATAGCATTTGCCTTGCACATGGCCAACTCAGGTTCGATCCCCAACATCCCAAAAAGTCCCCAAAGCCTGCCAGGAGTAATTTCTGAGTGTAGAGGCAGGAGTAACCCTGGGAATTGCTGAATGTGCTTCCCCCCCCCCCCCAAAAAAAAGAAAAGTAGAATCACTGGATCATATGGAAGCTCAACTAGATTTTTGAGAAATGTTCATATTTTTTCTTAAAAAGTTTGAATGAATTGACATTCCCATTACCAGTGGATTATGGATATTTTCATCCACATATCTATCAATGAGATGACTTTGTTTTTTTGAGGTATGTCAGTCTCACTGGTATGAAGTCATTGTTGTTTTGATTTGCATTCTTCTGAGAATAATGAACATTTTTCATGTATGTAATAGCCATCTTTACATCTTTTTTTGAAAACATTTGGGGCCAGAAAACATTTCTATTTATCTCCCAATTACATGATGGAATTGTTTGTTAAATTTTAAAGTGATTTCATATTTTGGACATTTATTAATTTGTTAGCTGAGTGTTGAGTTTGTTTCATGATGATGATATGTTTTTAGATTCTCAAGCTTTATCCAAGGTGTGTGTACATGTGTACATGTGTTTGTATGTGTGTATGCAGTATTCAATTCTTGCACATCTTCATAAAAACTGTTTTGGATTGTTCGTTGTAATTTTATAAAGTACAGAATTCATGATGGTGATGTCTATGCTTTGGCTTTGTTGAATGTGTTTATTAGTTCTAATTTCAATTTTGTGGAAATTTTACATCTTTTCTAGGATGAGTGACAATTTTTTATAGAAAGAATTTCCTGCTGGAACCTCTGTATAAGGTATACTATAAATGGTAAAAATACATATTTCTTCTCTTTTTCATCCTTTGATGGAAAGCATTTATTCTGTCCCTAACTATAATGTTGACTGGTTTTCTTTGTATCTGTTATTCATTAGATTCAAATTACTCTCTATTCCTTCCTGTTGAGTTTTGATCACGTGTGAGTTTTGCCCTTTATTAATACCATACATTAATATTTTTCAGATATTAATTCAGTCTGCATTCATAGGATATATTTTAATTGGTTCTCAGAGTATTCATTTAATGTTTAATGAATTTGATTTGCTGTTATTTACATTGATGTTCGTAATAAAAATTTAAATAAAATATTTGTCTTTAGCTTTCTTTTATTTCAGTGTAATAGGAGAGATAAAGCTATTTTTCTTTTTAATCAAAGCTTTGTGAATATTTATTGTCTTATTTTTAATTATTCAAAGTATTTGTCTATGATTTCTTTAGAAAATTTTAATGACCAATTAATTTTCTTTTAACAATAAGTGATTCAAATCACGGTAAAACGTTATTATTACTTGTACCGTTATTCACAAATGATCAATGTTTTCTTGGCATTTAATTTAATAACAAAATAACTTTTAAAAAACTTTGGTAATATGGTTACAATAGTGTTAAAATTTGTGGTATTGGTATACTATTACTACATCTTATCATCACCTAAATTCCCAAAACTCTCTACCACTGTCATAAATAGAATTTTTTCTTTATATTTATTTACCTGCATTTCTACAAATTTTCTTTATATGATAGTTTTAGTTGAATCTTTGAGGCTCTGTGTTTTATGTGTTTTATTTTCACTTACAACATGTGTATTCTAATTTCTCCTGTGATTTCTTTGTTCTAGCATTGGTTATATATAATTTGGTCATCAAATTCTGGTTTCTTCCTGAGTGTACAAATTCGCTTCTGCTATTGATATATAATTTCATTGTCAGCAGAACATATATTGTAGTTTTTGTTACTGTTGGTTTATTCTGATTTGTTTTTATCTAATGGCTTATTATACATTTTCTGGTGTGTGCTATCACTGTAAATTGGTATTTGAAATATTATGTCTGGTTAATCTAAATGAGTTAATAATAGAGTCTAGTAAATTCTTTCATTGAATTTCATTGGTCTTAAATGTTAATAGTTGAATTGTTTAATTAAGTTTAAGATATTTTTTAATGTTTGAATTCAGGTTAAGTACAAATACATTTATAATTGTAATTTCCTTGTGGACTTGTTTTTTTTTTACCATAATAAAATATTTCTCTAATAACTGTTTACTTTGTTAATTTTGTTCAATGTAGGTATATTAACACCAGATCTCTCACTTACTGTTTTCATGGTACTACTTTCTACATTATTTAAAATGTTGATGGCTTTGGATGAAACAATTATCTTTTTAAAGAACTGGAGAAATACAACAGTAGGTGGGGTGCATGTTGGCTTTGCACAAGACAACCTGAGTCCAATCCCTGGCAACCACTTATAGTCCTCAGTGCTCCATTAGGGTTGATGATCCCTGAGTGCAGAGCCAGGAGTAACTCTGGAGCACTGTTGAATGTAGTGAGAAAAAGTCTCTTTATAGGCAGCTTACAAAGCCTACATTGTCAATAGAATTTGGGGATGCATGCCTTTAAAGTAAAGTATGACAAAAAAAGTCCTAGAATAACATCATACTGTTCAGCATTGTTTTATTATAACATTGATAAAAAAAAAATCCCAGTTGCTGTAACTGGTGTTATAGCATGCATCTTTCTAAGTTCTGCCTTTTTTTTCAGTGACTTAAATGAAAGTTATTTATTAGAAGTGCATAATCAAGTTGATACTTTCCTCTAGAGTTTGAAACTACTTCACAATGTTTTAAATATTTTTTATTTAAGTAACATGATCATAGTTGGGTTACAGTCACAAACAGAACACACCCCTAAGTTCTGCCTTTTAAAGTACATGATCCAAAATGTTTTTAAAACTGTTGAGGAGGAAGAAATTATAACTATGCTTTATACACTTGTTTCCTAAACATTGTAGACTTCAACATTTACTCTTTCAGATTGCTTTCTTTAATGGTTAATATATTCCTGAATATCACTTTACATTATTTATTATAAATTAGAATATATGTTCCTTATATTGTTTGCCCTTGGAATTAAAGGTCATTTATGCTTGAATTTCATTGATATAGTAACTAATATATTCTTTGGTGTTATATTTTAGATCATATAGGAAACACAAGGATCAGAGTGATAGTGCAGCAGGGAAGGTACTTGCCTTACTAACCTAGGTTCAATCCCTGGCATCCCTTCTTGTTCCCTGAACAACTAGGGCACAGATCCTGAGCACAAATATAGAAGTAACTCCCGAGCACTACCAAGTGTGATCAAAAACAAAGCAATAACGCTTTCATCTAGTTTTCCAATATTTTTTTTATTTCTATGGATTCATCTTACAAATGGTATACTTTTATCCAGACACAAGACTTTATTCTGGGGGCCGAGCAGTGGCACTGGAGGTAAGGTGCCTGTGCTAACCTAGGACGGACCGTGGTTCAATTCCCGGTTCCCCATATGGTCCCCTGTGCCTGCCAGGAGCGACTTCTGAGAGAATAGCCAGGAGTAACCCCTGAGCGTCACCAGGTGTGACCCAAAAACCAAAAAAAAAAAAAAAAAAGACTTTATTCTGTCTTCTATTTAAAAAGTATTAACTTTAAATAAATTTAAAACTTTTCCTCTTTTCTTCACTCTACAAGTTTAGAATGTCTTGGTTGTCATTGTCTTTCCTTCGGCATCTCAAGAACAGTTTCTAGGGCTTTTTGTTTTTACTCTCTACATTTCTCATTCTTTACTTTTTGTCCTAAAATTTTTTTAATGAACTAATATGATTGGGAATCTATTCTCCTGCCTTCGTGATTTCCTGCCACCAAAATCTTCCATTTATTTGCTGCTGCTTTTGTTAACATTTTTGTTAAGTAATGCTATAAACTTGATATTCTTTGTCACTGACATTTCCAACCAGGTGATTAGCTAGGAACTGGGTAGCCATCCTTTAGATGCCTTGAATTAATATCTTCGAACAGATGTCAGTGACTTCTGTGGTTTAAATCATGCTTTCAGTGCTAACAACTTAATTCTTCTACTTTGATGTTCAGTTCAAGGTCAGTTTGAGGTAGATCCTTTATTGTTCTTCCTAGACTCAAAATGGATGGATTTACATATCCTGAGGAATACGTTAGGGACTTTGCAGAGTCATTCTGAAATGGTGGTCTCTCCTTCAACAGAATCTGCATTGAAGTCTTTTAGACCACTTCATGTTTACAAAAATAGATGGCCTGGGGGCCGGAGCAGTGGTATGGAGGAGCGGTAAGGCGTCTGCCTTGCTGGTGCTAGCCTAGGACAGACTGTGGTTCGGTCCCCTGGTGTCCCATATAGTTCCCAAAAGCCAGAAGCGATTTCTGAGTGCATAGCCAGGAGTAACCTCTGAGCGTCACCAGGTGTGCCCCCCCCAACAAAAAAAAAAAAAGAAGAAAAGAAAAAAGTAGAT
>PVKC010019565.1:0-19031 GCA_004027635.1 Crocidura indochinensis
GTGAACTCTGCGGACAGACTTGAGAGCCACTATCTTATGTAGGAGCTGGTACCTCAGAGTTTGCTGAACATTGACAGCCTCCAGAATCCTAGCAGCTATGGATGAAGACTTTATTTTGGCCCAACAGCTCCAAGAGGAGTGGAACTTGCAGGTCACAAAGCGCCATCACCCCCAGAAGCCCTTGTCGGTGGTGGACGCATCTTGGGAGTTGGTAGATCCCACCCCAGATTTGTGGGCCCTGTTCATGCAATTCAATGATCAATTCTTCTGGGGCCAGCTAGAGGCCGTCGAAGTGAAGTGGAGCATGCGAATGACCCAGTGTGCTGGAATATGCAACTATGAAGGCAGAGGTGGAATGTGTTCCATCCGCCTCAGTGAACCCCTTTTGAAGTTGAGGCCAAGAAAGGATCTTGTAGAGACGCTCTTGCATGAAATGATACATGCCTATTTATATGTTACTAATAATAATAAAGACCAGGATGAGCATGGTCCACAGTTTCGTAAACATATGCGTCGCATCAATCGTCTGACTGGAGCCAATATTACGATATACCATGATTTTCATGAGGAAGTGGATGAATATCGGCGACATTGGTGGCGCTGTGATGGGCCGTGTCAGCACAGAAAGCCTTATTATGGTTATGTCAAACGTGCTACTAACAGGGCACCCTCTGCTCATGACCATTGGTGGGCTGAACACCATAAAACCTGTGGAGGCACTTTTATTAAAATCAGAGAACCAGAGAACTCAAAAGGCAAAGGAAAGACAAAACTATTCAGTAGAGATTAAAGATATATAGTAGGATACTCAAGGTCTTTACGATTGAAAAGAACCTTAAGCTACAATATTTTCTAATAATTTCCTTGTACAAGGCAAGTGCCCTCCCTATTGGCTATACTATATCTCTTGTTCCAGTAAGTGTTATTTTTTTTTCCATTGGTTAGTGTAGCTTGTTTTTAGATGTCAGATCTTTGTTGCTGAAGTCTATTCTTTTTCAATATGTGGAAAACTATATGATAAACCATTGATTTATCAATTCTATTAATGAGCAGTTGATTTTAGGGAGCTGTTTGTTATGAGTAAGTCTGCTAAGAAATATCCTTTTGGTTGGTAGGAATTGGGATGAGGCGGTATTGGGGAGTTATTTTATGGCACAAAAGATTGAACTCAGGACCTTATACCTGGGCTACACAGCAGAGCCGCATCCATGCCTCCAGGTCGTTCTTCATTTTTCTTGGGCTGGACCTGCTGTCACAGAATATATTTGCTTACCAAATACTGCCAGTTTACACTCCTAAAAAAAAAAGGAAATAAAAAAAGACTGAAAGTTGGGGTCAGAGAGGTGGTGCTAGAGGTAAGGTGTCTGCCTTGCAAGCGCTAGCCAAGGAAGGACCACGGTTCGATTCCCCAGCGTTCCATATGGTCCCCCCAAGCCAGGGGCAGTTTCTGAGCGCTTAGCCAAGAGTAACCCCTGAGCATAAAATGGGTGTGGCCCAAAAAAAAACACAAAACAACAACAACAAAAGACTGAAAGTCAAAAACATTTTCAGTTTTTCTCTCCTACTACCATTTTTCCACTTTTATCTTTATTCTTTTAAACTACATTGACAAAATTTTATTTATAGTCCAGTCCTGGGAATTGGGGGTTGAAAAAAGGACAACAGAGAGGCCTATAATCAAATTTAAAAAAGTTTTCTCTGAGTAATTTCTTAATGCCACTGTCAAGACAATTGGAAATTTGTCTCACAATTAATAATCTTCCCTATATTCTTCCACCAATTGCTATTATCCATTATTTTAAATTGAAGTCAACACATGAAATTTCCTGCTTAAGAAATGCATTTTAATTTCAAAGTTCTAGTGGATGGGCTGAAGAGATAGAGCACAAGTTAAGCTGCTTGCCTTGCATGTGAACTGACCCAGTTCAATTCCAGGCAACTCTTATGTTCCCCAAATAGTAGTTAGTCCTGATCACAGAGCAAGGCATAAGTCCTGAACACAACCAAATGTGGCCAAAAATGAAAATTAAAAAAAAGAAAACAAAGTAGCAATAAATAATGTATGGATCACTCATTTTTTTTTAATAAGCAGTTTTATTCACTTCTTTTTCACCCTCTAATCCCTGCTGTTAAACCCCATTACTTTCTATTTAAATTATCCTTCCCTGGCCAAGGCAATGGTAATGTTTCCCCTTAGTCTTATGTTAATCCCTGGAAAGATAAAAATAAAATTGTTTTCATTTAAGCTAGTACACTAATTTAAGTATCTTAGATTCAATTGTAGGGGTTCCTCCAGATTTGAACACAATGGTCTTCTGACACACTTTGGAATTTGTTTTCTCAAACTAGTTAGCTTTTTTATAATTCCAGATGCTTGTGTTGTTCATTCTTAGGCATTCAAAGATATCTGAGGCCAGGGGAAGATACAGGTTGTGCTTGGAAATTCTTTCAATTTGAGAAGTAGTGGCATAAATAGGAAGGACCCACCTAGGTCACCTCAACCTATTCAAATTCCACAGGACCAATGTTTGCAGTTGTATATTTTAGAAAAAAATGGCTTAACAGATTTGAACCCCAATTTGTTTAAATTAAAATGAGTTTATAATCACCTAATAAATCAATATGACATATTTAGGAGCTAATGTGCACATAGTTTCCAGAACAGCAACTGGTGATAATATAATTGCTTCCAGTTTTCTTCACCTTCTTCCTGCAACAGCTGTCTTTTCATCTGTCAGTCACCTGCCATAAATTGAATATATCTTTAACTCAGTAGAAGGAAACACACCCCAAGATAAACATTTTGGAGAAAAATATATTGTCCATTTAAGAATTCAGCAAATGTCGATTATACTGAATTTCTTGGAGAAAAAAAAACTAAGGCCAATTTAGGATTAGCTTCAGTCAGTTAGCTAGTGCCAATATTAACCTGATTTTCTTGGATAGAGAAGAACCTTCTCACTTCACACAAAGAGTTTCTTTTCCCATTATAAATCTAGTCTAGTCCAGCCAAGATTCCACCCCCAAACTGAACCTAAAATGAGAAAAAGGGGGAAACAGAAAGGGCGAGGGAAAAAGGGGAGAGAAGAAAAAGAAAGGGAATAAAAGAGGAGATGGGTGATAAAGTCTGTGGTGACTTTTGGTGAAAGGAGGAAGGAAAGAAGGGAGGGAAGGAAGGAAATAAAGGAGAAAGGAAGGAGGGAAAGAAGGAAGTAAAGGAGGAAGGAAGGAAGGAGAGAGGGAAGGAGGGAGGGAAGGAAGGAAAAGAGAAAGAAGGAAAGAAAGGGAGGGAGGGAAGGAGGAAGGGAAAGATGAGGTAGGGAGTGAAGGAAGGAGGGAGTGAGAGAGGAAAGGAAGGAAGGAGAAGAAGGAAAATGGAGGGAAGAAGGGTTGATGGAGGGAGGGAAGAAGGAAGTATAGAAGGAGGAAGCGTGGGAAGGTAAGGTGGGATGGAGAAGAAAAAAGCAGTTTGGTTATCTCAGTAGTTCTGTATCCTCAATCATTTATAATAAAAACATTATTACTTAGAGACAAAAATCTAACATAATGTTAGGCATGTTTACTTTTTAATTTTCTATAGTCTTTCAAAGAAAACTTTCTTGTTTCTCTCTCACAGAAACAGCCTTCCAGATAAAGACCTGTGAATAAGAAATTAAGGAGTCATGTCAAGATAAGAATCATCCTTTTACCTCTGAGCTGCTTCCTTCCCACCCCCCAAGTAGAGAAAATTCCCTGATTTCCTTTACAAAGTTGGCTTTTCATTTGGGCATACAGAAATTTTCTAGATTGAGTAAAAATTGAGAATATTGTCTCTGTTTTCTAAGTTTGTTTGTTTATTTTAAATTGTCTCAATTGATCTCACTGTGAAGACAGGAGGTACAAAAAGAAAGTAAAAAGAAATTAAGGAACATCTGTCATGAACCCAGTAGTTGTCCAGGAACATGGGTTGTGAAAATGGATCTACTGGTGACGCATTTACCACAATCAAGTCAATATTTACCTGAATCGATCTAAACTCTCAAAGGCAAGAGGTTAATGTAGAAAAGATGGTGTTTGTTTCCCAAAGCAAATTCTGGATCTATCAGGCAGAATACAATGGAGGTTCTTTGGACTGAGGGTTGTTTGAAATAGTGACTTCACACAGCCAACAAAGAGAGTTCCAAGAATTAAGCACATTTTTTTTTTTACCTTTTTTGCTTGCTTGCTTGCTTACTTGCTTGTTTTTGGCTCACACCTGGTGGCGGTGCTTAGATGTTACTTCTAGCTCTGCACTCAAAAATCACTCCTGGGGGGCCCCTGGAGAGCTAGCACAGTGAGAGGGCGTATGCCTTGCATGTGGCCAACCCAGGACTGATGGTGGTTTAATTCCCAGCATCCCATATGATTCCCCGAGCCTGCCAGGTGCGACTTCTGAGTGCAGAGGAGTAAACACTGAGTGCCTTTGAGTGAGACTCAACCCTCCCCCCCCCCACCGCTCCAAAAAGAAATCACTCCTGGCAGGTTGAGGGTGGGGTGGGGTAGGGTTGGGAACCATAGGGATGCTGTGATCAATCCCAGATTGGTGGTGTGCAAGGCAAATGTCCTATCACTGTGCTATCTGTCTGTCTCTTCAGTCACTATTTTTGCAAACACCTGAACAGGGTTCCATCCCAGACACCCCATAAGCTTCTTTGAGTTCCATTAGAAGTGATCCTGGAGTGAAAAGGACAGAGCCCTGAGTAGTGCTAGTTGTGGCCTACTAACAATTTTTTATTTACAAAAAAATAGTGGAGAACTAAATGATCATTTGAGTTCAGACACTGCATTGTTCTGATGAATCCTTCAGACTGCAATGTCATCTGATGGTAGATGTTTGCTGTCTTCTAACAGCCTCAGAAAAAGACCTTCTTTTGGAACATCATAGGGAGGCAATTTTATATCTTCTCATACTATTGCTGAGTATGATCTTTTCACCACTAAAATAATGTTCTCATGTAGTAATGACCCTTCCTAAAGGACACTATGTGATGCCTATGTTGTGGTTGATAGTTAGCTTAGCTACTTTTTCTTCTAATTTCATCACCTCAAGTCTATCAGCATCTGATTTCTCTATACAGTGTTAGAAATGTGTCTTCCCCTTTTCGGATAAAAAAATGTTAAAGCAACCTGTTAAAGTGAGAAATAAAGTTGTCTGACATGCTTATGACCATCCACCCTCACACTCTCATGCTTACTCTCAAAATCAAAAGTAATTGGGGAACTGTTTGGTAATGACCCAAGATGATTAGTTTATATAATTATAAAAAAATATATAGGTGTGGGTTCAAGCAGTGGTCCTCAAACTACGGCTCGCGGGTCACATACTGTATTTGTTCCCATTTTGTTTCTTCACTTCAAAATAAGATATATGCAGTGTGCATAGGAATTTGTTCATAGTTTTTGTTTTTGCTATAGTCTGGCCTCCAATGATCTGAGGGACAGTGGGCTGACCCCCTGTTTAAAAAGTTTGAGGACCCCTGGTTTAGAGGATAGACTCAGTGGTATTCAGAACTTATTCCAGGCAGTACTTGGGGGACCACATACAGTGTATATTTTAGAGAACATTAAGGAATTGTGGGCACAGAGAAAATTCTCTTATGTCCTTTCTCTAAAGCTGTCACATAAAGGATAAAAACAAATTAGGAGAGAGACTGAAAGTTTTAGGAGTATCAGACCCAAGATTCCAAAGGAGATGATGGTGTGATAACATTCTTATCTCCCAACAGAACTAACTACCCCACCTCTGTTTTCATACTATTTTTTGGCAAGTGTCATATCATATCTTTCCTACATTAAACAGGATAGGTATTCCCTCAGGTCTTCTTAGATATTTCCGTTTTTAATCTTTTGATCATATTGCTCTCCTTTTTATATCTATTACATTCATCTTTAGTGATATAGTCAAAACTTCCAATAATTCTCCCCAATAGCATTGAAACTATGATACATAAAAGAGAAATTCTTCGTACCGTCAGTGCATAATTTTTATATCTTGTCAAGGCATCTATTTTTTTTAATTTTTGGGTAGGGGCAGGAGGGTTGGGTCACACCTAGCAGTTCTCAGTGGATATTCCCTTGCTGATGTTTGGGGATCACTCCCAGAACCATCTGGTGCTAGTGACTGAACCAGGGCCCCCAGCTTCTAAATAATGCATTTAGCTTGTTCAACAATCTCCCTGGCTCCTGTCAAATCCTTTAAATTACTCCAAGTGCAATTTTATGTTCCTTGCTCTTTTTATCCTGTTTCCAATGTTATCTCAAATTTTGTTTTTTCTCTATCTTGAAAACTGTCCACATGTTAAAGGTTTTTAGAATTCAAATTCAAAGAAAACTGGAATCATTTAGAAGCTAGTGAAAGCAAATTCACATAAATAGGCTTCCCATTTTAATTAGATCAGTCACTTCTTTCAGTGCCATTTCTTCTTATTTACAGTTAACACACAAAATTGTTGGCTGACACCAAAGTACCTGCTCCAGAGACAGGGTCCTGCATTGTGTGTTTTCTGTTAACAAGGAAGCATTTCTAAAAGTTTGAGGAATAATTTTGAAAAATAATTAATAGCAGTTTTTTTGTAAGCAAAATAGTTTGAGTGATCCCTGAATATAGAACCAAAGGTAAGTCTTGAATGCAGCCAGGATTTGGCGGTATTCATCAAAAATCAAATCCAAAAATCAAAAGAAGAACTTTTTAAAAAATTGTACCTAAAACAGTTTCTTGGAATTACATAAATGCCTATCATTTTCTTTGATCTTCCTCTTAGTATTCAAATCTGATTTATAACTCTAGTGCACTGAAATACTGTCAACTGCTTGCGCCAAAACATTGAACACTAAAAGCTTTGACACTGTAATAACCATGAAACCTAAACTATATAAAAATAATACACCAGGGGCCGGACGGTGGCGCTAGAGGTAAGGTGCCTGCCTTGCCTGCACTA
The DNA here is from genome assembly GCA_004027635.1 of Crocidura indochinensis. Taxonomy (NCBI): domain Eukaryota; kingdom Metazoa; phylum Chordata; class Mammalia; order Eulipotyphla; family Soricidae; genus Crocidura; species Crocidura indochinensis. The sequence goes on from PVKC010019565.1 coordinate 6,957, forward strand.
GCCTAGGACAGACTTCCATTCAATCCCTCGGCATCCCATATGGTCCCCCAAGCCAGGAGCGACTTATGAGTGCATAGCCAGCAGTAACCCCTGAGCATCACTGGGTGTGGTCCCAAAACCAAAAATAATAATAATAATAATAATACACCATAAAACTAACTCCTGGGGAGGGGGAAGGATTTTAAAACGTGACAGATTTTGTAATAGTTAAAATGTCATTTTTATAGTTAATATCTCTATTTAAACACCTTTATCACAAATATGATTGTAGTTGGGTTTCAGTCACGTAAAAAATAAAACGTCATTTTGATACCAACCATGTAGATATATTTGTTTATTATAGAATGTAAAAGCTTCACATGCCATAATTTCACCCTGGGGAAGAGAATCTAAAGCGGGAGTTGCTTTGGGAAATAATCCAAACCAGGCTGATGAGGGTAAAACACGTGTGTCCAGGAACTTTCCACTTCATGGAGCAAAGGAAAAAGGTCATATAGACAGCTGTACTTTTTGGGAAATAAAGATCACCCTTCATGGGTGGGAGGAGTAAAGGCAAATGACTTCTCTAGTAACTCTTCCTGCCCAGGAGGGTCTTTGACATGTAAAGAGGAAGCCATATTTGTTTAGAGTAAAATTTGGTTACCCCCAATAACTGTCCCTTGTCTGCTTACTAAAATGCAAGAATATTAGATAAACTGGAATAAATAATGTTCTAATGTTCTCCACAAGAAGTGGAAAACCCTAGATAAGAGCTATGAAAGCTATTTTGCTTAGTCACAGTAAAATCTGGGGAGATAAAAGAGAAAAAAATTAGCCTAAGAGCAGGGCAGCCTTTTTTAGGAAGCATTTGGTCAAACTTCCAACTGCAAGTTTCAGAGAGTTTAAGTTTGCCTGACCCCTATGAGTCTTTCTTCTAGGTCCTGAGGAAAGTTCTCCTCATGGCAATTGTCATAGTCAGGAATAGTACTAGAGTCCATGGGTTATCATAAGTCCTATGTTGTTGTCAGAGTAACACAAAGCATGTCCCAGTTTGCAAGTCAATGCCAGGGTTGAGCAAAGCTTTCCCCTGCATCCCTCATTGCCAGGGTGGCTCATAACCTGTCCCTGGTTCCAGTGATTGAAACCAAAGTTTGGAGGTATACGACTGATCTGAAACTTAAGTCAAGCTAATATGACAAATGGTTAGGGTCTAAAGCCCACCTACAACATATAAATTTTGTAGTTCCTATCCCTGATAAACAGGATTCCTCTCTTACATAAGTTTTCCCTGTTTTACTGAGTCTATGCAAAAAGGAAAAGAAAGAATATAGTCCCAAAATAATAATAGGACACCTGGGACCTATGGGTAGGTTGTAGTATCTATCACTCAGAAGATCTAATATTCTATAGTCTTTAATAGTAGGTATAATACCAATACTATTCCCGAAGAAATACATATAAAGAAATACACATATCTCCTATTATTCCTGAACAAGTCCAAAGGAGCAGTATTGTTCCCCAATAAAGAAGTACACCTATACCCTTAATCTATTGAGTAAGTCCAAGGTGGGTAAAAATTGGATTAATGCTTAAGCTAACGACGTGATCTGTCTGTTAATGGCAGTCAGGGAGGCAGTGGAAATGTTCTGCAGTTGCTGAGTGGAGTTACAGTACTTGCACTCAAAAAGCCAATTTTGGTCACAAGTAGCAGTCCACTGTGATGAGAGGTAGAAAGGGGAAGGAGAATATGTGGGGGTGGAATTGTAATCTGGGGCACAATGGGTGTTGAGCTGTAAGAATAAAGAGGTTTAGTGGGGAAAGCAAAAAGTCCAGGGTAAGTGAACATAGGGAAACAATAGAAAAGGTTTTGCTGAGTGGCAGGTGGAGGAGGAGGAAGGTAGAAGAGTGGGAATGGGAGGAGAAGGGCTACTTACAACACAGAGGGACTTTAGACTAACATAAAAATGACCACTATGTAATACACACAGTTTATCAATCTATCAATATGTTACATCTATAGAACCATCCTAGCAAGGGTAGTAAATGGGTATGAGTCAAAGAACTTCATAAATATAAAGCCGGCAAGTAAGGGGATAAAGAAATTTTATCCAGTTGCTAATTTCTAAGAGTCACTGCTAATGAAGGTATAATTGGCTATAAAAGTGTCATAGGTTATATTATGCATATATAATCCCAAATCAATCAGCTCTTTTATATCCTGTCTTGAGCACACCACAAAAGCTTTCCCCCCCCCATAATTTGCTGAACATCCTTACAATGAGTACTGTAATAAGAGTTAAGAGTACTGAGCACTGTAGTATGAGTCCAGAGTATTCAGTTCCTTTCCCATGGATTTCTGTAAACAAAAATATTAGATAATTTTTGCAGGCATACTTAAATTGAAAATATATTTATGCGACCTCTACTCCAGACCCGTTTTTTGTGGGGCGGGGGTTGGGATTCCTGCATATGGAGCTTTTACAATAGAAGATAAGTAGGCTAATAGAAAACAAAAAAGTTTGTATCACAGATATTTTCCTAAGTAAATTTTCATAGATTTGATAATTTCACCAGCAAAACCAATTACTTTGCTTTAGTTGAGATGCAAGAAAAATAAGCAGTGAACTAATTTCATCCAAGATGCATAGCAAATTAATAGCAGAACTAGGTGCAAAAGCAGCTCTGTCTAATGCCCAAGTATGTCACATAAGTAATTTTAAACTTTCTTTAGGTACACAAAAATAGGGAAATTTCAGTAAGCTAATTCTTACATACTTTTATTTCATCCACAAAATATAGGGAAATTTCAGTAAGCTAAATCTTACATACTTTTATTTCACCCACTCAGTATATCTAAAATATTATATCAGCATGCAATTAATTTAAAATAACTTAAATGAGGTATCTTAGATTCTTTTCTATAGACAACATTTCTGACACCCAGAGTGCATTTTATTCTAGAATCTTCTCTTTTGAGGTAGCCAGGCACATTTCAAGACCTCATGTGCAAGTCTGTTGTGTTTTTGGTTTTGGGTTTGGATTTTTAACATCTTGACATCAATCTGCTTTAGGTTTAACTGAGGAGTAAATTGAGCATATGCCAACTCTAAATCATAATGCTAGTTTTTAGAATCTAATTTGACTTATAAGGTATATCATGTATTTTAAAAAAAAGAAACAGCCTCAAATATTTAGGAGGAAGAAAAAGTGGATAATACCAGGAGCAAACAGTCATTGAAATTTGAGTGGAAATAAAAAATGAGCAAAACACCAAACCCAAAGTCAACAACAACAGAATCAAGACCCGCGATCTACAACAAGCCATATTACTAAGGGGACCTGTTACACTAGCAGTCCAGGGGCAAAAGTCGAGGTATTGGATGCATGCTGGGAACAGGAGAGGAGGGAGAACAATAATGGTGGTGAAAATGGCCCTGATTTACTGTCACTATGTACTTTAAATATAATGTGGAAGACTTTTGTAATTCACATTGGTCACAATAAAAATTATTTTTAAAAAAGATATCGCCTATGAAAATAATAAAAAAGAAACAGAAAGCAATGCAGCCTCCACATGAGGAATGTGGACTACCTCATACAGATTGAGCCAGCCATCTCCTAGCTGTTCCACTCAGTAACATTAGGTCTCTATAAATTTCTCTTTCACCCATTTCCCTCTAGTTAAGTATGTAGCAGCCCCTAGTCTGGACTAATATTCCAGTCCACCTTATTTCCTTTGGTATGAGTTTCTTGGTGCAAGCTCTTGAATGCCTTTGGCTGTTCATCTTACTACTGTTCGCTACACATTCACCGTGATCAGCTGCTTCTTAGGCCAAAGCCAAGACTGCATGAGAATAAGATTCATTTCAGAATAAAGGTTCCACTTGATTCTATTTCCCTGGTTCACTTCTTGTCATTTCTCTTTGATAGTTTATCTCATACTTAAGTTTTCTGACTACTCTCTAGGGTCACTAAAATGTAGCTCAACATGTATTTATTCTTTCTCTAACCCATAATTTTTAAAACTAATTTTAAAGAAATATTTGAGCAGTCCTAGACAATTTTAAAAAAGAAAAAAAAACAACTGTCAAAGAGCAGCCTGGGGAAAGAATGAAAAGAAAGAGGAACATCACCTCCTTTGTGCTTCTCTGACAAAAGTTTTAGTGAGGGAGGTTATGGGTAGATGGTGTGCAAAATAGTCTCAGTTCTCTATAATACAAGCCGGGAAACACCCTCTTCTCAACCTCATGATGCCCTCAATAATTCAGGGCAATTTTTACCCCAACCAGGAAAATGGGGGCCCCCGGGACTTCCTCATCATCACCTTACCAATGGTTTAAGCACTGGGGTGTCTCAAACAGACCTTACCACATGGAAACACCCCAGAGGAGATGGATTTTCAGATTCTATAACAAATTTACCCAGGGATTCCTTTATATTAATCAAGGTGAAAGAGAAAGCGAGAGAGAGAGAGAAAGAGGGAGAGTGAGCTAGAGAGAGAGAAGAGAGAGAAAGAGAGAGAGAGAAGTTAGCCTTAGCCTAAAGGTAGGAGAACCCCAGTATTTTTTGGTGATAGAAAGATTTAGACACATTTGTATATACTTGCCTGTGGGTATCCCCTCCCCCAGCTTTTTTTTTTTAATTTATCCCACCTGAATGATCAGAACTGCCCACACCTGGAATGAGCAGGTAAAGGAGGCTGACTTGGGCTTAGAGAGGGATTGAGAAGGAGCTTTAGAGAGAGAAGTGTAGCAGAAGCAAGGACAAAAGTAAGAGTCAACAGCGAGATTCAACAGAGATTCAGCATCAGATTCAGTATCAGCAGTTCAACGTCAGCAGATGAGCATCATCAAAGGAACAGCAGCAGTAGCTTCAGCTAAGGATGTTAGTCAACTAGGAAGCCTGGAAAAAGCAGAAAAGGAGACAGGCCGAGAGAGACCAAGAGTAGAGAAGTAGCTGCTAAGAAAAGGCAAAGTATAGAGGCCATATGAGGAGGTAGGTGTACATGGAGGTAGGGACGGTGAAATAAAGCTGGCTGACTCCTGGAACTTCATCTAACCACTTTGTGAGTTTCTCTGCCAATACCTTGCAACTTTCAGACCGTTGGGCATAAGAGGCAACAGGAGCCACGCTAAGCTGAAAAAGGCCGCACCACCCCTCTACCAATACTAACACTCATTAATTTATATTAAGAAACAACTGCCAACTTTAACCACTTCCTGTTACATATCAATAATTCAACTTATTTGCAGATTACAGTCTTTTTCATGAATGACTCATTCCTAAATCGTTTAATGATAAAATATAATATCAACTTTAAAAGAATATTAAGAGGAGCCGGAGCAATAGAACTGTGGGTAAGGATTTGCCCTGCATGTAGCCAACCTGAATTTGGTCCCTAGCACACCATATGGCTTCCCAAGTACCAGCAAGAGTAATCTCTGAGCACAGAGTCACGAGTAAGTGGTTAGCACTGTCAGGTGCTCCCCCAAAAGAACATTAAAAATTTAATTCTAGTTCTAATTTGACAGAGTACTACAGTTGTGTTGTGAAATTTGTATTGCAAATGATAGCATGGGGGATAGTGATTTCCACAATCAATAGGCTATCTGGACTGATCTAAAACATGTAAAACGAATGGTGTATTTTTCTAACTAATTTTACTTAATGATGCAGTGCTACATCAATAGTGAAGTCTCAACTGACATTAATATCTCTAAGCAACTTGTTATCTGTTGTCTTATTTAATCTTGACAAAACCAATAAAATATAAAGCATATATTATAGTTATATATCAATAAAAAAGAATACAAACTTTCCACATCTCAAGAACACTTTCCAAAATTTCCAACTTGCCCCTTTATTATGCACACAATAAGTCAATTAAAGACAGAAATAATGAAATACCCAGATACTTTTTTATTTTTCTCCTTTCTTTGATGCAAGTGGATGATCTTCACATAGGCTAGACATGAAATTACTTACAAAAAAATTTTAAAAACAAAGTTAAGTGTACTGTGGATTTATATTTGTCTTTGGTCAAAATCTACAGCCATTGCAGATCCAGCATCTGTGCTTCCTCTCTAACTGTGATGTAACACAACCATGATAACTGGTGATAAGTGGTCACTAGTAAATGATGCAGTTCATGTGATTTTTTTGATTACCTGTCTGCCTCATTAAAAAGAATATTAATGCTAAATACGTGAGGAAACTGTGTTTATAATTAAGCTGACGTTGATCAAGAGAGAGACTAACATTTGGGGATTGCTCCTTATAGCTGTTTGGCAAGAATATAAATTACCTGGCTAACATGAACCACTGGAGTACTTAACATGAACACCCCTCAAGGGTTTGATAAGAATTATCTTCTGCTTTATAGATTGTAAAAACCAAAGCCATAATTTTAGATGATGTGGCATTGACCCAACAGAAAATAATTGCACAGTCCAGAAGGGTACTAAGCAAAATGACTACAACATATGACAAAAACTCAGATACTATGTAACAGACAACAAGGTGTTATAATATTTTTGGCATAATTTGTGCTGTATATCATAGCACAGCACTTACTATACATGGCAAGCTTTTTTTCATATCTGATTCAATTTTATCTTTATGATAAACTCATGATAAAGGTATTGTTTCATTACAAAATTTTATGAATAAGCCTAAGCAATGTGCCAAAGATTAACCAATTTGTGAAAAGGAATTTGACCTCAGTTTCTTGGTCTTTGAATCTCAGCTTTAAGCATCTTTATATCATAATATTACAAGAATAAGATGTCTGAAGTTCAGCCTTTAGGGATCAATAGCTGATGAAATACAAATATTTAACGATCCCCGGTTCATCTTATCCAAGGGTGAAAACTTCAGGGTTGCAGATTTGCTGAAAGGAATTATGAAACACAATGGATAAAACAAAAGTCTCAAGTGAGATTATACTCGCCAACTAGCTAGGGTTTATTTCAAACATGGAGCAAAGAATCTTTAATAAACTCTTTCATTTCCAGTCAATGCTCTCCATATTGTTTAAAGTATCTTACATTGTGCCTCAATAGTCTTTTAGAAATAAATGGTTATTGCTTAGAAACAGAAGTTCTGCATTTTAGCCCATTTAAACTATAATTTTAGAATATGTAGAGGATTTGACCTAAGAGCAAAGTTTGTAAGATTATTGGCTTTCCAAATCTTGGAACCAACCTCGATGTCCAACAACAGATGAGTGGATCATTAAGATGTGGTATCTATACACAATGGACTACTACATGGCAGTCAGAAATGATGAATCATAGACTTTGCAGCAACATGGATGGACCTAGAACATATTATGTTAAATGAAGTAAGCCAGATGAAAGATAAATACAGAATGATAGCACTATTCTGAAGCACCTAGAACATACACCATATATACAACTAATACTCAATGATCAAAGCATAGGGTTTAACTGGGTAGAAACTCCAAACACTGTAACAGTCAACACATAATGGGGAGTAGTGCCCAAATCACATGAAAGTGGAACAACACAAACTCTCGACTACACATTATACCACAAAGAAACTAGCAACAGCAAAAACAGCAGTGTAGAAAGAACAGGTATGTTATCATCCTTTTACTACAAAGGTCCATAATAATCTCTTAGGGACCTTATGCAGGATTATAGGTAAAGAGTACCATGGGAAATCAATGACTCCTACAGAAGCATTTCAAAATAATATGTTTTAATGCCTTAATCTTACTATATTTAAAATAACCTCTCAGATTTTCTGTCCACAGGTGTTCTTGGATACAAAGTGTGGACAACCTAGATGGCACCTCGGGACTCAGTCACACGAGATACCATACCCAGCTTGCATTATGAAAATGTTTCAATAAAACTCTTTAACATACCCGTTATTTCTATATTATACCTTCTTTTAGGACCTGAAGTATGTGACCAGCCAGACCACCGAAGCAGCAACTGTGACCTACAGATTTATACTACATGGCCTACTCATTGAACACATTCAAGCAAACTAACATTCCTTGCTCTTTTCTCCTCACTTCACACTACTTTTTTTTCTTTTTCTTTTTAATCTTATTTTCTCTTTTCTCCTTTTCTGCCTCTTCCATATACTTTTCCCTCCCCCCCTTTAGAATCTGACTATCCTTTCACCCCTCAATCTCATCCAGATTTCCCACCTGATTAAAACTCTTCACCCTCAGTTCTTAATCTATTAGACGTCAAGACTGACCTCCTACCCAACGAACCAGTACCCACCACCCAAGTGAAGGGACACCCACTCAAACACACACCTCGACCCCGGCAAGAAAAGACAGTCAACATTCCTGCTGACTCGTGCTGTGTGACCCTCCTTACCAACTCGTCCTAACATGGACTGTTCCTTGATAATGGACTTAGCTCTAAAAGGATTCCCAAAGCAACCTCCCCGCCACAAATCTTTTGCCAATCTCAAGAAGGTCAGGGTATGTGATGAAAAGGCTCCTGGGAACCCATACCCAAGAAAAATCTCAAAAGACAATGGGGAAACCTATAGTTCCAACATAAGTAGAGGACCTGTATAACACTACCTCGTTACCTGCTCTTCCCCAAATATAAGGTAGTCTCCTGCATCACTTTGTTCGTTTAATTACTTTTTTTATTTCATTTTTAAAAATTTTTTAAAAACACTTCTTCCGTATTGTGCTCTGTCATGCTTTTTATTTCAAGACCATTACTATTATGTGGTCCCTATCTTAATTGCTATAGAGCTCACTGAATATTTTATTTGATACCTCTTTTTATACTGTTTTGGTGTTTCACCTTCTTTTTCCCCTTCATCTCTCAAACCAAGGATGAGAGCCTCTAGAAGGACTCCGCCCATTTTCGGCGATTTTGATTTTTATCCCATTTTATTACCTTTCTCTTCTTCAAACAAAACCACATAACTTGATCTATCTAGTCTCGCCTCCCAATTAAAGTGGGATATAATGGAGGTACCATGACCAAACAGCTGTAAGATCACTAAGTAGTAAGCTAGGCACAGAAGGGACCACTCATCCAAGCAGCCCGGAGGGTGAGGGTGGAGGATATGGGTGGCAGGATGGGAAAGGAGATGGAGGGAGAACAATTCGGTGATGGGAATTCCCCTGACTAAATGTTAATATGTACCTAAAATATTACTGTGAACGATACATAAACCACTACGATTAAAATAAAAATTATATTAAAAATGATTATAGGGGGGCCGGGCGGTGGCGCTGGAGGTAAGGTGCCTGCGCTAACCTAGGACGGACCATGGTTCGATCCCCCGGTTCCCCATATGGTCCCCCGTGCCTGCCAGGAGCGACTTCTGAGCGAATAGCCAGGAGTAACCCCTGAGCGTCACCGGGTGTGGCCCCCCCCAAAAAAAAAACAAAAACAGAAAAAAGATTATTGGCTTTCAGGGCCGGAGAGCACAGCAGTAGGGCATTTGCCTTACAAGCAGCCTATCCAGGACGAACTGTGGTTCGAATCCCAGCATCACATATGGTCCGCTGTGCCTGCTAGGAGCGATTTCTGAGAGCAGAGCCAGTGACACCCCTGAGTGATGCCGGGTGTGACCCCCCAAAATACAAACAAATAAAAAAGATTATTGACTTCATTTCTGTGTTACAATGTTACTAAATTAAGTATCTTCCCAAGTACCATTTCACATGGAAATCTTTCAACTCATGATAATTTATCTTCAAAAATTAAAATAACACTTAAATTAATACACTTTGTTTTTTTTAAATGTAAGATCTAGCTAAGGAAGAAGTCAATTTTGGGGGTGGGAAGAAAGTATAAGAATATGATCAATGAGAGTGACATAGAAATTGGACTAAATATTGCATATTTATTAATATTTATAAAAATAAATGCTGCTTATTTTTTGAATATTGATTATTTAATTATAAACCTTTAAAATATAGCACTAATCAGTGCTAAAAATAAATTCAAGGGACTTATGGATAAAACTTCATAAATAAGACTGTAAAAAAGTTACTGATTTATCTATCATTTCACAAAGTAAGAGGTATACGGCAAAAGGGAAGATTGAGCAGAGAGATTCAGACCTACATACTTTATTTCTGACTCTACAGCTCTTGGTTTAAAATTTATGTTCTGATTACTGAAAATGCATAATTTTAACATACGATAAGGTGAAGGAAATAAAAATATACCAAGTAAGTGACTCAAAAATTATGGAATGTAGTGAAATATACGTTAAACTTAGTTCTATGTACTCTCAAAGAATAAATAAGGGTAATATAGGAAGTCAGACTAGTCTGATTAGAGGTTGTTAAACAGTGTCTTTTACTCATTACAGTACATTTAGGCCTGGTATTCCTGGAAGAAGCCCACAGGGGTCGATTAATTTGTGAGCCATCAGTGTGTAGTATGTAAATGGTATTTATGCCCAAGAATCAGGATGAGATGACCCAGGAGTGTATGTAGAATTGAGAAAGAAAGTCAACCAAAGATGGAGGCAATGCCAAAACTTTAGGGGGAGATACAGAAAATGAATTGATAAGGCATCAGAAAGATAGATTAAAATAGAGTGAGAGAAATAGAAAAAAAGTCAAGAATGTTGATATCCATGGTCTAAAAGGAAAGAGAGAGAAAATGGGAGAATGAGAGAAAGCAGAAGCATCACCAAAAAAAAGATAATTCTAGATAAATATCCCTGAAGAACACATATACATATATTGTTAACAAAATCTTAGTGAACAACATTCAATCCATTGAAAGGATAGCATATCATGACCAAATGATATTTATTCCAAGAATGGTTCAATATATGCAATATTAATATTGATACATGAAATCTTAATAGTAATAATATTTAATATATTAATATATTTAATGTTTATAGTATTTAATATATTTAATAATAATTAATATTAACGCATGAAAATGGTAAAGATGAAATATATGCCATTATGTCAGTAGACACAGAGAGAAAGCTTTTGCTTACAGTCAACATTATATCATTAAAAAAAAAAAAAAAGAGGGGCCGGAGAGATAGCATGGAGGTAAGGCGTTTGCCTGGGAATCAGAAGCTTGGTGATTCAAATCCCCGCATCCCACATGGTACCAGGAGCAATTTCTGAGCATAGAACCAACCAGGAGTAACCCCTGAGCGCTGCCGGGTGTGACCCAAAAAACAAACTAACAAACAAACAAAAAAGAACATTCAACAAAATGGGGATAGAAGGATGAAACCTCAATGGAGCAAAAGCAAAAGCCAAAACTGCAAACATACTGCTACTAGCATATTGAATATTCAAAACCTGAAAAGCTGTCTCCTTAGTGTCTGGCATCAGACAAAGATGTCTACTCTCAACTTTCTGTAGCAATTTGCCAATAAAAAGAAGTAAAAGGCACCTAAATTGAAAATATAAATTAAACTATCACTATTTACTAGTGACATAAAAATATACATAGAAAACTGAAAAAAAAAAGTTCATTACAAAAGTTTCAAAATAATTCAAATTGTAAAGCAGCAGCCTGCAAAATCAAATTACAAAGTCTATATGTAAGCAAAATAAAATAAAATAAGGGCTGGACCCATAGCACAGTATTAGGACACTTGCCTTGCATGCGGCAAATTCAGGAGGGACCTGGTTTGATTCCCTTTCTTTTCTTTTCTTTTTAATTTTTATTATGATTGAAGTTCATTACACAGGATTATTTATGGTACATAGTGACAATGAATAAAGGGCATTCCCACCACCAGTGTTGTCCTCCCTCCACTCCCATTTCCAGCATGTCTCCCATATCTCCCTCCTTTACCCCCCACCCCCCCAGAATACTAATGTAACTGGTCTCCACTTTACAGCTTGCTGTAGGTTGGGTATCTACCCTGTTTGGTGTTCCAGTCTGATCATTTTCCATTTACACTACATGCTCATATGACTGGTCCTGGTAACATCCTTTTCTCCCCTCAATTTATGAGGCTGAATGATTCAAGTTATGCTATTCTGTTTGCAATAAAAAGGTTAAGGATAAGAGAAGAAAAAATTTGATATCAACTACTAAAAGAAAATGAAATTAAAAAAGCACCGAATAATATCCACAAGAGTGAAAAAAA
>PVKC010019566.1:0-19000 GCA_004027635.1 Crocidura indochinensis
AATTCCCTTTGTCTAAGAGACACAGGATTTCTCCACTTTTGAAGTATAATTCCATGGAAACAACTACAGGCTCAAGACATGCTCAATATCTAACCCCAAGGTCTTTTTATGGTGTCAAGAAACAATATGCTGAGTTGTGGTTTTCAAATCAGTCCTCTGACATTAGAGATCTTGGTATTTGCATAGGTATAGAATGAAGTCTAAGATAATCTTTCTTAATGGATCCAGAAATTCTGCTCCATCACAATTGCTGTTGTCGGTCTTCTCTAATACATGATCTTAGTTTTTGAAAAGACCCTAGGACAGAGACTAGGATAGTCTCTCCTTATGGTTACAGAAGTTCTGCTCAGACATGATTATCAAAGTCAAACTTCTGGAATTAGAGATTTTGGTTTTTGCACAAATTCTAGGCCGAAGCCTTTCTTGGTTTTCAGGAAAAGTTCTACTCAGTCACGATTATCAAAGTCAATGTCCTGTAATTAGTGTTCTTGGGTTTTACACAGATTCAAGGACGAGTGTCTTCTGATGTCATCTTACTGTTAGGTAATGAGGCAGGGCAGCTTGTTCTTAGATCAAGTTGTTGCTCTTTCCTCATTGTTAAGGTATCTTATCAACCTAGTGCAAGCTGGTGCCAGAATGGTATTAGGGAATCTCCAGAGGGAGTTTGGTTCCTGTTACTGTTGCAAGGAATTGTGTCAGTTCGATGGTTGGAATCTGGGGTTCAGTATTGTACTGTCATTGCCCAATCACATGGAGTCTAAGTCGAGTCCCCAGAACAATTGTTCAAGATAGGAGGTATCCCTGTATCATAAAATTTATGGGTTCTTATCCCTAGTAGATAAGAGCTTGTTTTTGTATAAAAAGAAACTTTCTGCTTTTTAGTGTGCCCATGCAAAATGGAACAGTGCATACAGTCATGCAGTTGGGGGTAAGAATGACAATTCATACAATCTCTGTGCCCTGGTTTTGATCAGAGCTTTTATCTCAAGAAAGTTAATTCAATTATTTCTTAAGCACTCAGACCCATTTGATAAGGGTCAGACCTTAAACAACAACTTATGTATGAATCGATCTCTAAAGTGGGTATAGGTTTGTATACAGTGGACTCCCCTATGTCTTCACAATCTATATTGCAAATAATCCTTCCCTATATTTCATTTTATACATATATCACCTTATATATTATCCCCTCCACCTTTCAGAACTTCTATTCTCTCATCCTCCCAATCCTAATTCATTATCCCTCCCTATTTAATCCTCTTTACCCTCAGTTCTTAACTCATTAGGTACCAAGACCAGCCTCCTGCCCCAATAAGCCTCTACCCAGCTCCCAAAGCAAAAGGACACACCCTCTCATTTCACATCTTGACCACTGGCAAGAAGCTGCAACCACCACTTCTGCTGACTCATTCTATTATGTAGCCCTTCCTCTCACGCATATCCTTTAGTATGGACTGTTGCATGCTACGGAATTCAGCTTCAGAAGGACTCTCAGCTCAAGGACATTACCTGATCCCTTAACTGCTGCAAATCATCTCTAAAATGCATTAAGATCACAGTGTGTGATGAAAATGTGCATTGGATCTTACCTCCCTAATAATATCTCAAAAGATTTAAAGGGGATACCTATATTTTTCTTGTATGTTTAATACCTCAATAGTTATACCTATTAATGTGTTTATTTCCAGTGGTCAAGGTAGCCTGCTTTATTTTATTTATTTATTTATTTTTATTTTCTATTATACATAAACACTTTTTTTTTATTAATTTCACTTGTTTTGGTTTTGTTTGGAACAAAATTCTAGAAGAAAAAGTCTTGCTTGGAATAAAAGCTCAGGTCAAAACCAGGGGAGAGAGATGGCAGAACCTGTCATTCTTAGCCCCAAATGCACAAGCAATATAATATGGCACTATTCTCTTCTGTAGAGGCATAATAAAATAGGGAAAAACTTATGTATAGAAACAAGTTCTTATTTACTATGGATAAAAACCAATAAATTTTATAATGAAGGGTCATCTCCCATCCTGAACATTTGTCATGGGGACTCGACTTGGATGCCACGTGATCGGACAGTAACCATCCATTGCCAAACCCCAGATCCCAATCATAAAATCAACACATTTTCCTGCAACAGCACAAGGAATCAAACTACCCCTAGGGAGTCTTCGGTTCCACTCTGGCACCAACTTACACCAGGTTGATATGATAACCCAGCAAGGACAAAAGAGCAACAACTTGATCTAAGAGCAGATTGCTCTACCTTATCACCTAACAGTAAGATAAAGTCAGAAGACACTCTGTCCTTGGACCTGTGCAAAAACCATGATCATTAACTACAGGAGACTGACTTTGACAGTTTAAAATTTTGGAATCTTTTTCTACCTTAAATCATTAATACTTATAGCATGCTTGTGAGGTATTATATATATATTTATTCATATATACACAGGGAGAAACATTAAAATATAAACAAAGAAAGATGTTTTGATACTTTGGAAATTATTTAATATAATTTTGATAGTTTGTCAACATTATAGATCTCTTGTTAAACAGGAGATTGTATATTCAATATCTTTTTGATTGCACATGCCGTTAAATGTATCAGTTTGGCAGGGTCAGTAACACTGAACAGAATGTAATATAGAAGGTATTATTGGAATGTAGGAAGTTTTGGAATATAGATATGAGTTTCTGAAGATTATTATGATATTTCCCTTGTGAATACATTGTGTTGTTATTTCTTAAACATGAAGTAAAAACACAGCAAAGCTAATACCATAACTAAAAACTGAAAAATTCAAATCTGTATAAACTCTGTATCAGTTATTATATATAAAATATTAATCCTATGTAGAAAAGGAGAGATCAATGACTTGAAAATAAAATTATTATGTAAATAATGTCTACAAAAACATGAGAAAGGCTCAATGCAAAATTTGACATTTAATTTAAAACAACCTTGCATATTATACATTACTTTTATAAAACTATAGTTCATTATAATAATGTCAAATTCTGAAATATATTTGATTGTAAACCAAATAAAATATTAGTAAAATACTGTTAATTTAAATAACTTTGGAGTGATATGAAACTGAATGTACATGTATTTTTGCTTTTACATATTATCTAATATGAGGTATTTAAGCATACAGATACCTAGACTGCTACAAATAAATGAAGCCTGTCTATGGATGTAAATTTTAAAATTTTAACATTAGTTTCATAAAATTAAAACTTAGTACAAGATAATTTTTCCTTAAGACAATCCCTTTGAAAATGTACCTTATACAGTAACTTAGTAAATTACTATAATGTTTGAAAATATCATATTGTTATTGAAACTAGAGAGGAAAAACATTATTTCCTCACCCATATTTCCTTTTCGCATTGATGCCTCTTTTATGACTTTATTAAAAATATTCTAGTTGATCAGAATTTATATTCATTGAGAAAACTATATTATATTATATATGAATCACACTACTTAGATGTGTGTTTAAACAAACAAGTAATAAACACCTGTGGTTTGAATGATATACAGAGGAATAACATTTATAGGTACAACCCTGAAATTATGATCATAGCTAATTAAATGTTGCTATATGTTGAGAAAACACATTTTCTAGTAGTACCTAAAATTATGTAAATAATATATTTTTGTTTATGTAATATTAAAGTGCAATATGAAAATCACTACTGCAATAAGTTGTAGTTAATAGCCTTTGAGTTTCATATCAAAAAGTTCTGTAGAATTGTGTCAGAGTATAACATATATGCCACATCCCAAGTACACAGTACTAGCAGTCCAGTAGAATACAGAAAAAAAAAAAAAAACGGAAATGTTGGAACACAGAATTGTGTAGAAGCCTACTAAGTTCAATTAGTGGAAGTAAGAAAACAACTTTACATTGGAAACTCAGTTTTATAGATAATAGACTTGAATTTCTGGTTGGGCATTCAAAAGAAAATATTAGGTGCAGAGTTCAAATTAGAGTCATATTAATTAAAGTTCATTAGAGTTCATAGGAAAAGTCTGAATTTGGAAGTTTGAGACTCTCAAGTCTCAGAATAAAAATTTGAGAAGGCTAGTTTTTGGAGAGAGTAAAATAAGAAATGCTTTGTTTGTAGATGTGAACTTCTCTAAAATTGGAAAAAAAATGTTTTCATTGAAAATGAGGTGATGGCCTATAGAGAGACAGTAAAGGCATTGTCACTTTCATTGCCCCTGACCAACCCTGGTAATATCACTTGCACTGAAGACCTGAGCATATCCAGGTGTGTTTTCTAATAGAGAACCAGAGGAAGGAGTGTGACAAACCAAAACAACAAATAAAATGATAGTGAGATTATGTCAAAAATTGGAAAAAATGGGGCTGAAGCGGTGTCACAGCAGTAGGGAGTTTGCCTTGCATGTGTCTGACCTAGGATGGATTGTGGTTCGATTACCCGGGCTCCAATTTGGTCCCCCACGCCAGGAGTGATTTCTGAGTGCAGAGTCAGGAGTAACCCATAAGCGCCACTGAATGTGGACTAAAAACCAAAAATAAAATAAAATATAAACTAAACTAAAATAAAAATTGGTAAAAATTTTCTCATTAGATTATAAAAAATATATTTCTCAACTATGCAAAGTAATACTTCGTGTTTTTGTTTTTGGACCACACTCAGTAGTGCTTATAGCTTATTTATTGCCCTAAGTTTAAAAATCACTCCTGGCAGTGCTCAGAGAACCATATAGGATCCTAGTATTTGAAAGTGGGTCAATTGTATTCAAGACAAATGCTGTACTATCACTGACACCTTTTTAATTTTTATATTTTAACTATACAGGCATATGTCAATTTTAATTGATTTTTTTAGATGTGGAACTGGCATATGATCAACAAACATACACTTTTGTTTCCTATTTGAGGCTTTATTTAAAACCATGATTTATAAAGTTTCATAATACAGTCATTTCAGATGATCCAACATCAATCCTACCACCAATGTGACATTTCTGCCACCAAAGTCCTAATTTAACCGTACAGTCCTGCAGCCTATCTCCTCAGCAGGCACAAAATAATTTACTTTATATTGCTTGCAACAACATATATCTCAGAATGGGGTTATGGATGCTAACTGTGTGGAGGTTTGTTAAACTGTTAGGTGCTAGTTGAGCCATCTACCCTATTGCTTTCACTAAGTTTCAAATTTGTTTTCTTCCTACTTGCTTTACTGGCCTCCTTTCCTATCTCAGCTTTCCAGCCTCTCCCATTTGGCTATTCAAGTCAAAAAAATATTGCAACTATCTGTCAGTTATCTTTCTCTTAGATTATTCACTCTGTCAGGAAATCCTTGTGCTTTTACACTATGGCACCATGCCCTGGTCCAAATATTGTTATCTGTAGACTCTGTCATGTATCTACTGCTTTTGTGCTCTGTAATTGGTTTAATAAGGCTAAATTTACCCTTAGATGATGTAAATCATATCATGCCAACTTCTGCTCAAACTCATTCAAATTGCAAGTCATATTAAATCATTTGCTTCAATATCAAGCAGCTTACCTCTCTAACCTCATTTTCTTCGTCTCTCCTCTTTTATTGCTTTAATCTAGCCACTTTATTAATGCTTACTTTATTTGTATCAAAACTATATCTCAAGATTTTTGTGTTGACTTTTCCTTCTCTTGGATTGTTTTTGCCTCATATTTACAAATGTCTTGCTGATTGAACACCACAGTTTTACTTCTAAATTGTCATTTTATATTACATATAGTTCCATCTGCCATTTAAATAAATTATCAAATAATTCCTCCATAAACTCTTGTTCTATCATTAGTTTCATTTTAATAGATTGTGATGTTCATGACAACAGATATAGCCCTCCTTCCCCTAATTATTTAAAGGAAGTTTGATATATAAAAATTGTTCATATGCCACTGAATGTATGATTAATACTAGTCTTTAAGTCAAAATTTAGATTAGTTTAATGGAATGCATAAATAGAATATTGGAATAGATAATTATAATAATTGTACACTAAAAAGACATTACTTTAAAACAAACTTTAAATAACTTGAAACTATCAGAATAAAAGATTTAGAGTTGTTAAGTTTTTAGATGTTGAATAATTTATTATTTTTATAATGGTGCTATAAATGGCAGTATTATTGAAGCTGCTATTTTGTAGTTCATGCAAATTCTATCCATTTCCTCCATTAGTAATTAAGATTCCTCCAACAATGTGCTATGTCTCCCTCCCAGATCTATTGATCTTTTTTCTTTTTTTCTGCTTTTTATTGTTTTTTTCTTTTTCTTTTCTTTCCTTTCCTTTTTTTCCTTTTTTTCTTTCTTTCTTTTTTTTTTTTTGCATTGGGGAATTAGCTCGTACCTTTCTTTGCTTTTTCTATTGCCTATATGAACAACATCATCTGGTATTTATCATTTACTTTCTGACTCATTTCACATAGAATGACACCCTCTGTTTCTATCCAAATTTCAGCAAACCACAAAATTGTGATTAGAATAATTGAATATGTCAGTCAATCACTGGCAAATTGTCCTAATGAGATTACTTTAAACCTAAATGTGTTTAGTATGTTTTTAATTTAATTTAGTAGATTCTTTTGTTTAAAAGTGGGTCATCTTATATGATTCAAATTGTTCTGCCTTTATGTCCTAATTGATAAGATCATATATTATAGTCAATAATTGATGAAAGGCAGATAATATGTTGCTCCAGGCATGAAATATCTCAATTAACTTATTCACCTAATTGAACCTGAAGATCAAAATAATCTGGGCAATTTCTGTTTCCTTATATATAATTAAAATTTAAAATTATCTAAAGACTAAAACAACTATTTACCTGGAAAATATACTTGCTGCAATTCTGCTGCAACAAAACACATACAAAAAATATTCCTTCGTAATCTAGGTGTGTGATGAATTTATGACACTAAACAAATTAAAGCTGCAGGGTGAAGCAAAAAAGCTCACTCAATGCAGTAAAAGTTAAGACATCATTTGTTGTGTGAGATTAGAAGACCCTGGTTGTTCTGCCTGCTTGTACCATAAGACAAGAAGAACCACACTCAAACTTCATCTTCTATGTAGAAATCTGGAGTTTCCAGAGTGTCCAGTGCTTGTTTACCACTCTTCTCTCATGGATCACAACACCATACTCATTTTAAACATGAGTTTTGTATACAAAAACTATTGTAATACAATATAAAATTTAATATAAAACCTATTGTAATGATGCCAGAGACAATAGAGATGAGGGCTGGAAAGACAGGCTCATGATATGAGGCTCACTACAAAGAGTCGTGAGTGTAGTTAGAGAAATAACTACACTGATAACTATGGTGACAATATCAATGAGTGAGAGAAGTAGAATGCCTGTCTCAAATACAGGTGGGGGGGTAAATGGGGGCATTGGAGATGGGAATGTTGCACTGGTGAGTGAGGAGATTGTTCTCTATATGACTGAAACCCAACTGCAATCATGTCTGTAATCAAGGCACTTAAATAAAAATATTATTAAAATAAAAAAAAATCTATGCAAAGAAGTGGCTCCTAGAGAATAAATACAACATATTCTGTCTGAGAAACAATTTAATTACTTCGAAAACTATGCCTTTTTCAGAAATGAAACAGACATACAAAACCCAGTGTCCAAAGGAAACATCTACATGTATTATATTGTCAGACCTGCATTTACACAAGAAAATTTCTGGAAGTGATGAAAGACTGTAGAAATTAAAGCAAGAGACTAAGTTGAGACTTTGTTAGAAAGTTGTGGATCCTCAGAATGATAAATCTAATAGGGAATGGTCTTGTATTCCAAAGAGATGGTTTAGAAGAAGAAAGGCTTTTATGAACTCAGAAGCTAAAAGGGTCGAAGGAGACTTGTTTCCAACTGTAGGCTGCATTTTAGAGCAAGATAATGTATATTTTGAGTTTATTTTAAATTATATACAGAAAATAATTTTTTCTATTTGAGTGCTCTTTATCAATAATTGGGCAGTAAATGGAGAAATGGTCTGCAGATAGGAGATTTGAAATCTCTTGCCGGTGCTTAATAATAATAAATTAAAATAAAATTTCTAAATATACCAGAACAGAAAATTCTTTATTTAATCTTCCCATCTACTTATTTATGGCAAAAATGTGCTTGTTTGAATACCTAAAGTGACACTTGAATCTTGCAAAGTATGAATCCATGCAGAATTTCTAAGCCTGAGGTGTAAGCTTGTCATGAGCAGAAATACAGTCTAAGATTTAAATAACTCTAGATTTTTTCACTAATATGAGTCCAGAGATTAATTCTGCTTGTGGATTAAATTTTAGTTTCCCCAACTTCATTGTATCCACTAACACTTTAGCATTATCCTCACTTATCTTCTGTTATAACTATTTTCACTTCATTTTTCTGTTTTGGATATCCCCCTGAAAATACCCAAATTTACAAATTTTCCTGTGTACTACATTCTAAACTCCATAAATCCCTGGATAATCACTAATTGCCACTTACTACTTTCTTAGTCCCACAATCAATCACTACTAGGTTGTTTCCAGGTTTTGATTGTTACTAATAATGCAAGTAATATATCTAGGCAGGCCTCCTTGTATTATGTGCACCAGTTTCTGTGAACAATATGTTGGGTTCATGGATTAAAATATTACACATTCATTTAAATCTAAATTTACAAAAACTTCAAATTATTTTATTAGTTTTGGTGACATGGTTATAATAGTGTTAACATTTATGGCATTGATGAACAAAGTTACTGCACTGCCAGCTTCATGCCCCATACCATACCATGCCTTTGTTAGTGTGCCTCTTCCTAGTGGTAATGGATAGTATTCTCAGTTTGCAGTCAAAGACCAAGGATGTGAAATCAGTTAATATTGTCTATTCCCTTGTTTTATTTACATAGATGCCACAGATAGTCATATTAACTTGTGTTTGATTTTCTCCTAATTAATTTTATTTAACACAATGCCTTCCATGTCCAATCAAGTTTTAGTGAACTGCATGATTTCATTTCTTCACATTGCTGCATAGTATTCCATTGTGTATGTGTACCAAACTTTCTTTACTTCAATCATCTTTAGCTGGATATTTAGTATGTTCTCATGTCCTGGCCATTGTAGTTACCAACACAATGGAGCTAGGTGGGTGTACTCTTTATTCTTTATCACTAGCATATCTGAATGTCCACCTAACTCTTACTCAACCCTTTTAAATTCACAGATCATAATCAACCAAAGTTATATAGTGAATCACAGGAACTGGATAATAGATATGGGATATATAAATATTATAACTTTAAGTGGCATATGTATTTTAATATAAACCTATACTATCCCATTAATTGCTTAAGTTCAAACATCCATTGTAAACTATTATATCATATATTCTCTCAAAGAAGCTACCCACTTCCCCCCGGTGTCCCATATGGTCCCCCAAGCCAGAAGCGACTTCTGAGCGCATAGCCAGGAGTAACCCCTGAGCATCACCGGGTGTGGCCCAAAAACAAAAAACAGAAAAAAAAAGTTACCCACTTCAAACTTTGCACATGCTTAAAACTTATGTGATGCTCAAGCAAATCCCACTTTACTAAGAACTTTCTTCTTTTTTCATGTATGACTAAATTCTTCTAAGTTTGGTGGTAAAAATGTATGAATTTTCTGATAATTTTTCTTTCACATTCTACATCTCATTAAGTAAAAAAAAATCCTTCTAGCTCAACTATCAAATTGGGTGCATTAAGTTCTCTCACAACCTCAACTCTCATTACCCAGATTCCAGTTGCCCTCAGTTACCCTCTACTCAATTCAGATCATATCAGAGAATAGGTTTTCCAAATCCTATAGTTTCTACACTTGATGTTTGTCTAACACACTCTATTTAAAGAAATACTTGAAGATATGTTTCACACTGTGCAATTGTTTGGTTTGAGGTTCATGAGCAGCTCTCATTTTACACGGACTAAAAATGAAACACTTTCAAATGCTCTGTCATTTATTAGACTATTTTTCTGGCTCCCTGTTATCTTTTGAACTTTGTGCTTGTTTATTCTTTCTTTCCGACTCCCTCTTGTTACACTGTCTTTTTGCCAGTTCATGAATATACTATACAGAGAGCTGTTTTAGGCATTTAGGTAGATTTTTTTCCTTTACCTACCATTCACTTTCTTATATTTGTAATAAATGCTATACATTCTTTCAATTTTATGAACATGAAATTTTTCAAAATTTAAGTAACTAACCACCTTTACAGACCACATGAGTCTCTTGTCATGTGACTGATAACCCTCCATGGCTAAACCTAGTCCTGTCCTATTTATTTGAAAGCATAATATTACATATTCTCATACATTTGGCACTCTACATATTACCTTATTTTTTTAGTAAATGTTTCCTTCATTCAGATAAAAGCTGGATGCCTGGTACATAGGATCTGCCCAACACATACTTTCTGTATTAATGAAATAAAAATGTAACTGACTGTGCCAAGTATCTCTTTATAGTGAGTCATTACGTGAAGGTAGACTTTCTCCAGACACTCCTTATCCTGGCAATGGCTGTTAAAAATCATTTCTTTATGATAATCATTTACTATGATCTATTCATTTTCATTAACATGTAAAAAGAGTTGTTGTAAGTAATTTTAATAAAATCAAACTATGAAAACTAATTTAGTAGACAAAATGATATTTAGAGTTTAAGGATTACTCACCAAGTTAGTTGGGCAACTTTAATTTCCTTCAAAGGAATAAAGTCACTATCTCTACACAGACCATGTAATTCTGCTATAAACACTTTATCACATTTTAGTTCAGTGTAATAATATTTTATAGAATTAATTTTTGTTCCTATTCATCTTTTCTCAATAAATATATCCCATGAAACCCAATTGGCCATATTTTATTTCTTATTTTCACCATAAATTTATTAGTATTTAAGATAATTATTAAATAAAAGTTCAATTTTATAGAAGATTATGGTCTCATATTTAAGCACAACTTTATGATATAAAATTAGTAATTATTTTGCTGATACTGAGGATTCAAAGCATACTGAGTAATATTGATTAAAAATAATAACATGGGGCTGGAGCGGTGGTGCAGCAGTAGCGCTTTTGCTTTGCATGCAGCTGACCTAGGATGAATCACAGTTGTCCCATATGGTTCCCCAAGCCAGGAGCGATTTCTGAGTGCATAGCCAAGAGTAACTCCTGAGCATCACCAGGTGTGGTCCAAACCCCCCAAAAAGTAATAATAATAATAATAATAATAATAATAATAATAATAATAATAATAATAAAATACTTTAATTGTTTAAATTTCAATTTAAAAAGGTCTTAAATATATTATATATCTGTGTTCTTTTATTATAACAAAAGTACATTTGTAAGGTATTCATTAAAAGTAACATATCCAAATATGTTCATTGATTAGTTTAGTATAAAATAAATTTTAGTTGTTTATTTCAGTTTTACTTTTAAGATGTCATTGGTAGTTCTATCTAGAATTGAGACAAAGAACATAGGGGTGCCATATATTTTAGAAATAACTGATCAAGTACAAAAAATAGGTTTGTCTTATATAATTTTGTTGTTACAAAGTTTATATTTTTTAACATATGATATACGTTTAGTATATGCTCTTATAATGATATTTTAGATTACAAATAAAATAAAATTCCTAAAGTATAAGCAACATAATTTCTACAAAACTGAAAAAAATTATATCTCTTAAAAAACCTAAAAAAAATGCCCATATGCAACAATAAAAAATATACATCAACACTATAAAATGACTGATTTGATATAATCTTTTATGACACTTGTCTCTATAAGAGACAAATAAGTTAAAAATAAGTATATTTTTAATAATCAAAAATACCAAATAAAAAGATTTTTATTAATTTAATTGAAAACAGTCATGCCTTACCAGCTTGAAGCCTGTTATAAAAATATGCTTTTTGGCTATCAAATCTCTGTGCTAAACAGAGCTGAAAATGCTAGCTCAAATTAGTTTGTGAGAGGCCAAATAGCTCTATTTGGTCTTGACTAAGTCTTAAAAGATTTACTAGGATAGAAAATTGAGTAAAGGCTTACAATATCTAAATTCTGTATATAAAACTCTTCTTAAAATTTTTGGTAGAAATAAAATGTTTTATGCATTTTTCTAAATTTACATGAGAGGTGAATTTTAAATAAAACATTATCAGTGTGAATCTTAGGATACACATTCCAGAAATAAGATAAATGTAGATTCCATGATAGATAGAAACCTAAAGCATCAATGAAAGTTTATTTTATGTAATTTTTTAAGTTTTACAATCTTTGATTGTTGAAATACATAGTTTCCCTTTCAGGAAAGTGTGGCAAATGGAATATCATAATAAAAGTAAAATTATATGTTATCTGCTTCATTCAGTACTATAAATAAATTAACACATTTTAAAGCTAAAAATTTTTATAGTTAGAAAATCGCATTTACTGAAGACCTTTGTGCATTAACCAGAGAACATAATATAAAATATGTGAATACATTATATAGAATGTCTCTAACATGATTAAATTTATATTGGTTCACAACATGAATCCAGTTTTCAGAAATTTATTATAACCTCAATAACTTTTGAGATTCTATATACCTAACGCTGTCAAGAAAAATTTACATTTTACATAAAGGCTTTTGAACTTTCTCCAATATGAATAGAAAGTTAAAAAAATAAAATGTATAATATTTGCTTGCCTTCCACATGGTCCATACTGAACACAGCATCTGATGACTATCAGAAGTCATCCCTGAAAACACACAGCCACGAATGAGTTTGAGTGTACAGAATGAGTTGAGTGAAATAAGTTAGAAGGAGAGATATAGACGCAGAATAGTCTCACTTATCTGTGAGTTTTAAGAAAACTGAAAGAAATTTTTGAAATAATTGTCAGAGACAAAAGAGAGGAGGGCTGGTAGGTCCAGCTCATGACATAAAGCTCACCACAAAAAGTAATGAGTGCTGTTAGAAAAATAATTATATTGAGAACTATCCTAACATTGTGAATGAATGAGGGAAGTAGACAGCCTTTCTAGAGTACAAGCGGGGGTTGGGTGGGAAGGAGGGAGATTTGGGACATTGGTGTTGGGAATGTTGCACTGGTGAAAGGGGGTGTTCTTTACATGCCTGAAACCCAACTACAATAATATTTGTAATCACGCTGTTTATTTTATTTATTTATTTATTTTGGTTTTCTTTGGGGGGCCACACCCATTTGATGCTCAGGGGTTACTCCTGGCTAAGCGTTCAGAAATTGCCCTTGGCTTGGGGGGACCATATGGGACACCGGGGCATCGAACCGTGGTTCTTCCTTGGCTAGTGCTTCCAAGACAGACACCTTACCTCTAGCGCCACCTCTCCGGCTCCATAATGAAAAAAGATATTAATTTAAAAAAGTGTTAAACAGATAATACAGGGCTTAAGGCAACAGTGTACTGATTCAATCCCAAATATTACATATAGTCCCTGAGCATCATCAGTAGTGACCCTTAAGCATAGAGCCAGAAGTAAGCCCTCAGCAGTCAGAGCCTCCTACCATAAAAATTCAAAATAAGAATATTATTTAAATATTACAACTAATTGTATTTTGAATGATTCTTAAATATACAGGAAAATATTCCATGATAATTTTCTGTACTCACAGACTCATAGCTAACAAAAGGTTATCACTTAATTCCTGAGCAAAATCAAAAAGTATATATACTTGGAAAATTAAATGATTTCCATTAAGTCATAAAGTTACATATTAGTAAAAAGTAACAAAAATCATATTGCCAGATGTCCACCATATAATATATAAACGATTTTAACTTTGTATAAAATAATTCATACTAATTACTATTAAATTATTTATAAAAATACTATTAATAAAGTCACTATGCATTTGTTATTACTTACTTTAATATTAGTCCTCAAACACACCAAGCCTGCTGTTGATCCATATTATAGTAGTTATCAATAATCTTTTATTTCTCTCTTAATATTAAACTTTTAGAGTTGATTTATTGCAACTGCTGATTTATTTCAATATAGAAAATTAACCTTCACCTTTTCCAAAAGAAAAACTTTAAATCTTTAAATGTTTCTCCCACTCAAATTTCTGAGTTTTTTATTCCCAAGTTAAATTACCACTCTGGTATTGAAGGATAATTTCATTTAATTTTGTGCAAACATACATAAATAAGCTTTCTCTTTTCCTCTTTACTAAGAAGCAAAAGAGTTGACCATTGAGAAATGGGCTCCTGTCTTAGATATTCAATCTTCCCTTGGCAGCCACACATATATTGTCTATCAAGTCCTCTCAGTCCTAAGCAGAAGTTAAAGAGAGCAGAGAATTGCTGATCTTTGTAAACAAAGCCTTTCTTTCTTCTAGATGTTGCTAGATTGTGAAAAAGTATCTTCCTAATATTAACATAATGATTAGAAAAATATACTATGCATAGTACCCCTTTGCTAATAATAGTGAAAACCAGTGTAAAAAAAGGAAAAGATAGAACAACAGAGAAAGAATGAAAAGAAAGGAAAGAAAGGAAGGAGGGAGGGAAGGAATGAAGGAAGGAAAGAAGGAAGGAAGGAAGGAAAAGGAAGGAACGAAGGAAGGAAAAGGACGGAAGGAGGAAGGAAGGAAGGTAAAGGAAAGAAGGAAGGAAGGAAAGAAGGAGGGAGGGAGGGATGGAGGGAGGAAAATGCCAACCCTAGAAGCAGCAGGAGATGGGGTGAGGGAATGGGACATTGATGGCAAGAAATATGTACTGTTGTACATTGTATGGCTGAAAGTTAGTCATAAATAATTTTGTAACCATAGTGTTTAAATAATTATTTAAAAATTAACATGACCATTAATAAGTGCTATCCCTGAGTCAACTTCCCCAAAGAACATACAAAAATAGTAAACAGCCAAACTTACATTTTTCTTACAAGGAAAAATAACTTCTATTTTCTTTTAATAATTTTTATTGTGAGCAAAGTGACTTACAAATCTTTCACAGTAGTATTTTAGGTACAGAGCGGCATTGAACCCAGGGCATTCCCACCACCAGTGTTGTCCTCCCTCCAGCCCTGTTCCCAGCATGCATCCCATATCCCACTCCTTTGCACCCTGGGCTGCTAGTATAAGTGGTTTCCTCTGTGTCTAGTTTGTTGTAGAATGGGAATCAATTCTGTTGTTGTTGGCTTTGGATTTGGTGTTTAAAACTAATCATTATTTTTTCTACTTGATGTTCATACAACTGCTTGGTATTGATATCATCCATTTTGTCCCCTCAATATATGAGGCAGAACAAGATGGTTCAAGTTATATGATACTGTTTGAAGGTAAAGAAAAAGAAAAATGAAACAAAAACAAAGAACAAACAAATAAGACCCTCCCCAAAGCAAAAAACAAACAAAAAATCTGGGAGGGGTCCATCTAGAGGGTTATAAATATCAATTTAGGAAAAAAGAGGAAATAAGGAAGAAAAACATCACAAAAGACAAAAAAATAAAAATTAAGAAAAAAGAACAGACAAACAAGAAAACAAAAACAAACAAAAACAAAACAAAAACTACAAGACAAAAAAATTTCAAAAAACACCACTACAAAACAGACCAAGAATAATCACAAGTTCAAAATAAAATGAAAGAAAAGAAAAAAATTGTTCCTTCCTTTTTTTCTTCCTCTTTTGCAAAGGCACAGTAAATATTGAGGAGGTTAATAAGGAATAACTACAGGCTTCATACATGCTCTTTTACTCTCCTCTAGATTTTTTTTTTTTTTTTTTGGTGTCTGGATACTTTCTGCTCAGTAGTGGATGATAAAATCAGGCCTCTGTAAGTAGAGATCTTGTTATTTGCACAGGTCATAGGATGGAGCTTAGGAGAGAGTCTTTATGGTTTTAGAAGTTCTGTTCCAACACTGCTGTTTTAATCAGTCTCCTGTAATTGGTGGTCTTGGTGTTTGCACCGATCCTAGGAAGAACCCTAGGATATAGTCTTTCATTATGTTTCCAGAAGTTCTGCTGAGTTGCAATTGTCTCAGTCAGACCTCTGGAAATAGAGTTCTAACAACGATGAAATGACAAAAACTTGATCTAAGAGCAGATTGTCTTATCTTATCACCTATTGATAAGATGAGATCAGAAGACATGTCATCCTTTGATCTGTGCAAAAAACAAGATTGCTTCCTACAGAAGCCTGACTGTGCCAACCAGGCTAGGACCAATAGCAATGACCCTAGTCTAAGCTTTTACCTACAACCTGTACAACAACCAAAAACTCTAATTCCAGAGGTCTGACTGAGACAACAACTTAGATTTTTAATGTGGGTCAAATGACTTTCTCATTCTCTGACCAATGAGAGAAGTTATTATTGGGGGAGGGGGCGGGAGGACTAAGAATTGTTTAAAGAAGTTGCAGTTTACTTACTCCAAATTTCACTGCTTTAGGGAGGAAGACCATAATTTTCTACTTTGCTACAGGCAAACTATAAAAATATAGTAGGGATTTGACATTGACCCATTTTGTTCCCAAGTATTTGTTCTTTTTTGTGTGTGTATTCCCCCTTTTTGTGTGTGTATTTTAACAATTAAAATAAGGGTAGTCTCGAAGAAAACAGTTGCAAATATATACAACCCTCTTCTCTACTAGTTTCCAAATCCTGGTCCTATACCCCTTATGCTTTCTGTTATAGATAACTTATCTCCTCCCAGTGGATTTATCTATGCTCTGGGCTTGAAATTCTGAATCTTCATTTTTCTCTATGTTCCACTCTGGGTCTTGACTTTCCAAGATCTATATGCCCTTGGACAGATTTAGGTTTCAGACAGGACATTTTTCCCCGTGGATTCCAAGGGACCCCCTCTCTGTCTGCCTGCCTGCAAAAGTTTTAGGGCTTGGCTTATCAATTCAGTGATCTGGGAATCAAACAACTTGTGTCAATTAGGAGTTTCTTCCTTTTATAAATGTAGAATCTGCTCCAACTAACTGATTCTGAATTTACAATTTTAAAAATGTTATGGATGAATATAGTAAATATGAACACATTCCAGTGTAGTTCACAAAAACCTCCAAAATAGATAAAATCAAGACACAATTCCAAAGCTAATGTTCATTTCTAGAGGATAAATTTAACATTTGTTTTGTTTCACATCTCAATTTATTTTTAACCTCAGTGTCTTATACTTCTTGCCAGATAATGTAACATAACAATACAATTTGATTAAATTTAGAAAAATTTCTAGAGTTTTCTTTTATCGAATTACACAAAAGAATGAGGTCAAATAAAATTGCAGTAACTAGCTCTTATTAATTAAGATAGAAGAAAATGAAAAAGAAAGATTCTTTCTCTTTTAATTATTTTGTTCTGCCTTACATAAAGGAGTTTTTAGCTGAATGGCTTGATATGTTTCCACAATAGTACCTGGAGCATTTTATAAATTTAGCTAGAAATATTTCCTTTATAACTGCCATTGAAATTAGTCTGCTCTCCTAATCCAAGTTATTCAAATATGTAGTAAATATGTCTATAAATTGTGAATTTTGTTGGAGAAAATTTATCTACATGTGATTTGGATATTCACCACGAAGATTAGAAAGTTCACATATATACCATATTAAAATGTTGAATCTGTTTTTTTTTTCTTAGCTGCATATGTAGACTAAGGAAAATAATTAAACTTGTAATTTCATGTGGTTCAACCACACGTTCTTGGATTATGGCATTTTATCGCTTTCCCACTTCTGATAAGGCTCCCACATTGTATATGCTTTGATTGTGGTGGTGTATTTTAAGAATTGTAATAACAAGTCAATTCCCAGAATAAAAGTAAAATTTCTCTCCACATTCCCATCAGCACTACTTGTTCTTTGTGATGTGTGCCAGCTGCTGTGGCATGAGATAGTAGCTCATTGTTATTTTGATTTGCATAACCCTGGTAATTAATGATGTGGAACATTTTTTCATGTGCCTTTCTTCTTTGAGAAATTATCTGTTCATTTCTTTTCCTCATTTTTTAATGGGGTTAGATGTTTTTTTTTCTTGTTGAGTTGTGTCAGTACCTTATATATATTTTTATATTGACCTCCTGTCTGACGGATATTGGTTTCTCCCATTATGTGGGTGACTTTTAATTGTAGGAGCTATTTCCTTTGAGGTGCAGAAGCTTCTCAACTTAATATAGTCCCCTCTGTACATGCCTATTTCCACTTGTCTGGAGAGTGCTATTTCTGCCTTGAAGATACCTTTAGTTTCAATGTCATGGAGTGTTTTACTTACGAGTTGTTCAATATACATTATGGTAATAGGTCTTATATCCAGATCTTTAATCCATTTGGATTTGATCTTTGTGCCTGGTTTTAGATGGAGGTCTGAGTTTGCTTTTTGCAAATATCTTACCAGTTGCTCCAACACCACTTGAGGCTTTCCTTGCTCCATTTTGCATTTCTTGTCCCTTAAATCAAAGATTAATTGATTGTATATCAGGGGCACATACTCTGAATACTCAAGTCCATCCCTATGATTTGATGGTCTGTCTTTATTCCAAAACCAAGCTGATTTAATGGCTGTCGCTATGTAATACAATTTAAATTTTGGCAAAGTGATGCCTCCCATACTATTTTCCCCCAATATTGCTCTAGCTATTCATGAGTGTCTATTGTTCCAAATGAATTTAAGGAAG
Organism: Crocidura indochinensis; assembly: GCA_004027635.1. NCBI lineage: Eukaryota > Metazoa > Chordata > Mammalia > Eulipotyphla > Soricidae > Crocidura > Crocidura indochinensis. Next base: position 18,718 of record PVKC010019566.1, read on the forward strand.
GTTTGATCCACTTCTTTGAAGAATGTCATTGGTATCCTTAGAGGGATTGCATTAAATCTGTACAATGATTTGGGGAGTATTGCCATTTTAATAATGCTAATCCTGCCAATTCATGAGCAGGGTATGTGCCTCCATTTCCTTGTGTCCTCTTTTATTTCTTAAAGCAGGGTTTTATAGTTTTCTTTGTCCTTCACCTCTTTAAGTTAAGTTGACTCCAAGATATTTGAATTTGTATGACACTAATATGAATTTTTTAATGCCCACCTATTCTCTATCATTATTG
>PVKC010019567.1:0-19046 GCA_004027635.1 Crocidura indochinensis
ATTTCAATCGTGGTTTTGGCGAGATTTGGCTCAGTTGAAAAAAAAGGTTGCCGACCACTGGTCTAGAATATCAGCCAGGAGTGGAGGAGGAGGAAGATGGGGAGGTTTGGTGGTGGGATGTTGCACTGGTGCAGGGACTATTTTTTATTGTAACTGAAACCCAACTACAAACATGTTTATAAATAGTTTTTAATAAATATGATGCTAAAATAGTGTTTAAATATATTATTTAAAAATATATCAATTCAAGGTGCAATGGACTAGAGCTATGTGAAATTAAAAAAATAAATAAACATAATAGGCAATGACTATCGGCAACTTTAACCTCACTTAGTTAATAATTTTTGAGAGAAGACAATATACTATCTTCTTTACAGAATTAGTAAAATAATGAATAATATAGGCAATATAAGTTGCTTTATATTTATGTAATTTCTAAATAAATAAAATATTTGTTCCAAGCAAACTTGTATCCTTAGCTGAAGTAATACATAAGGAGTAGAACAAGCTTGAAACATAAAACATAGTGCTTCTAATCATGGTTATGGCATTTATCTGCTAAAAAATTTTAAATTATGTAAGCTCATTTATTTATCTACAAAAGTGAGAACTAATATTTGTATTATTTTATCTAAACACTTTTAATAATGTTATTTATATATGTATGCACAACCCTTTTCTCTTCTTTGAAAAATAAAAATACTTTTTAATATATCTCTTGTGACATCTAGAAGTTCTAATTGCAAAATTGTCTATAATATGAAAAAGTTTGCTTTTCTTTAGAAGAACTTAAAAAATTCTTGTCCTAATAGTGTACTTTAAATAGATGTAAGAGTATGTTGTCTACATATAAATCTATAGAATAAGTTGTAGTGGAAGCCTCAAGACTCAGTCCCAGGGGGGAACGGGAAATTCGTTCAGGAACTACCACCACAATCTCACTACTAACAAGGAAAAATGCCAGCAGGCAGACAGGTTAGGTCTGGGAGCAAAACTGAAAAAAAAAGTCTCTCTGACTCTAGGTTTTTATTGGGAAGAGTAGGACCATTTATTGGGTGGAGAATAGGTAGGAGTATGGAACCAATCCAGAGGTACATCCTGCTCAGGTAGACAAGCACAGGCAAAGAATAAAGTAAAACCAGTTACTCCAACAATAAGTAATGCATCTATAAATATTTTTCTTTTGTAACTTTATTTTTCATATTAAATTACAATGCCCAACTTTGGGGAACTATGAAAATATACCTATCATGAGATCATTGAGGGAAATAGCAAAGCTATTACTATATGGAAATTCTGTGGAGTTTATAAGCAATATCCTTGATAGGTCCAAAAGGACAATAATAAGATACAGACGAGTAACATGACAACATTTTTCTTACTTAAGTTGCTTGAAACCTTTAGAGCCTTCCATCAAAATGATATTTAAATTTTTTGTCAATGTCTGAATATGAAGATTCCAGACTATACATTATTGAGACTAGATGTTCTAAAGGCAGAACCAAAGGTATGAGATGATAGTTCATTCGAATATTTCATAGAAAAATGAAGAGGAGAATAGAAGAAAACTGGAAATGAGATAAAAAAAAATAATAAAAGCTCATGCAATATAATCCCAATAAGTTCCCTACTAAGAATGATCTGATCTGAAAAGGGTTTTCTGCAATGAAAGTTATGTTTCTGAGATATAATCACCTGCAGAGATAACGATCATTATGTGGTTCTTATCTGGGGGTAAGAGAGGCACTAAAACCTAAGGATAGTTTTCTGGCAAATAAGTTAAAATGTCAAATTTCGGAAATAAATATCCAAACTGTGGAACCTTTCAACCTTCTATATAAACAAAAGGGAAATTGTGATAAGCTCTCTGGTCAAAGTTGCATTGTCTCAATGACTGGATAAGATAATTAGAATTTATACAACATTGCAGTTAGAGTCTTTGAAGATGCACACCCCATCCTTGATTAACACTTGTTCTCTTTTACTCTTAGAATTTGAACAGTTGGCTTCTTTGTCTAGGATCAGCTCAGAAAATTCAAGGAACAAGTGAACTCCTGAGGAAAAGTTTGCAAAACTGAAAACCAGCAGTTTTATGTTATGAGGATACAAATATAACTTTATATTTAGACTAATTTAGGAATTTTGGCATTAATGCCTTGGGACACTCTGCATTTATGGTTCAAAACAACCAAACTCTGCTCAACTTGGAACTCCTTCAATGTATATAATGACATGTTGCTTGGCTTTAAATATAAGTTTCTTGACTATAATACTGCAATTACCAATGTTGCTTAATTTACTTCTAGGTGCATCGTTTTGAGCATTTGTCCATTTCAAATACCAATTCCTATATTCTTTCTACATTATTTAAAACAAAGTATAGTCTGTATGCTGAAGTAGGAGAAAACAGTTACTGTCAGTAGCAGAAAGAGCCGGTATGATTTAACACTGACGGAGATGTTTCAGAAGCACCAAATAAGTTAACAGCTGTATTGCAGTAGTTTTTTTTTCCCCGTGCTTTAATTTTGAAGCAGAGCATTATCTTTGACATTTTTCAGTTGATAGTTATTTTTCTAGATATTCTTCAGGGATTTCAAAGTAGGCTAAAAGGCTTTTTTGAAAGATGGAGAGACGAGGCTTTTATATTTGTTATTTCCATCGGAGCTATTATTGAGAAAATTAGCTCTATGTCAAGAGAACAGAACAAACAGCATAAGATTACTTCCCAGGGTCTCAAATCAGACACTGACAATTTGTTGAGCTTGTCGTCATTTTTTTTTAAAGAGATTTAATTTTAAAGATAGATTGAGGCGTGACTAAGTAGAAAAGTAAATTAATGACATTAGTTTTTATAAAAAAAATGTGTGATGCTAAAGATCAGTTAAACATAGTCTTTTATGGAGAAAGGCAGAACTAAAAATGACATAGTTTATAACTCTCTAAAATTGCATCTTTAAATGACAGCAAATTGATGTTCTCCTTAAAAAGTTAGTGCATCTTGGGGCCCGGGAGATAGCATGGAGGTAAGGCGTTTGCCTTTCATGCAAAAGGTCATCGGTTCGAATCCCGGTGCCCCATATGGTCCCCCGTGCCTGCCAGGAGCAATTTCTGAGCATGGAGCCAGGAGTAACCCCTGAGCACTGCCGGGTGTGACCCAAAAACCAAAAAAAAAAAAAAAAAGTTAGTGCATCTTACTGTGAAAAGCCAAATCATGTACACTTTTCTTGCATAGCTAAAACTCAGCATAAGCAGAGAAAATCCTCCTGATTTTAAAATCAAGTCATTCATGATTCTCAAAAAGTAATGCTTCAGTCATCGGCTCAAAATTACATGAATAGCATGTAAATTGGTTCCTATATAAATCACTCACTTCAAAGTCAGGTAAGAGGAAATGGTTTCTATTTTTTTAATGTCTATATATAATTAGTTTCCTCGTATTACAATAAAAAATAAAACTTGCCATACATTAGCAAATAAAAAAATTACTTTAAAAACATAATAAGTCACAAGGAACAAAACTGAATTAGAGATTAGAGAATTTATATAAGTTCTATTAATAGATAATGATTTTATAGAAGTAATTATGTATAATTACATATATAATATATAAATATCCATTATATAATATATAAATACATATTCATTTTCCATAGAGCAGGGGTCTCAAACTCAATTTACCTGCGGGCTGCAGAAGGCAAAGTCGGAGTGATCCTTGAGTGCAAAGTCAGTAGTAAGCCTTGAACATTGGGGTGTTTGACCCAAACAACTAAAACAAAACAAGACAAAAAAAGATTCCTCTAGGGCAGGGTCACAAAATGTTGTATAGAGGGTCGTTTGCGACCCGCGGGTCGCAAGTTTGAGACCCCTGCCATAGAGCAATTAAACAATTAAGTTATACAATTACATATTCATATAATACATGTATATTGCACACATATAATCTATTATATAATATATTGCGTAATATATGTAATAGATGCATAGTTATATGTTATTAATTCCACAGAAAATGTATATTGATAGAAACATTTTATTAATAAAATATTGTGTTCATAACTGCTGTATTTCATTTATAGGATGGCATATAATTATTTTTTGTAATATTTCATACTATTATATTTTATTTGTGGGCACGTATCTATTTATTATTATTAAAAGTTAGTATGGAAAGACAGGTATAAGCTCTAGAGAGAAAGGACAACATAAAAAAGTCAGAGAATGTGAAGTTTGAGCAATAAATACAATGTAATTCAAAAGCACAATCAGAGTAACACCCAATTTGGTAAGGAACATAAAATAGAATTTCCATAAAGAAAAAAATTTGAAAAAAATTGTAAAATATTCACCAATATGTTGAGAAAATTTTATATATCTATAGTTATAAGAAATCTAAAAACCTCAATTCATAAATTTTAAAAGAATCATATGCAAAATTCAACATTAGAGACAAAAGTACACAGTAAATTTTTAATATATTTACTATTAAATTTATAGGCAAGTTGTTTATTATTTTGATATTACAAATGGATTGATTTTCTAACTTTATTTTTTGAATTATTTATTGTAAGTGTTTAATAAAGCAAATTTTAGGAACCAATGGCATTAATAAATGGGCTTGAGCGCATAATTTAAGGCAGGACGCTGGGATTTGACCCCTAGCCCAGAATGATTGAGAGCACTGCCTTGCTTGAGCAGTTTAAGCATTTTTGGCTCCTAAACAAATTAAATAATTAGAAAGACTATGGGGATTGTTCAAATTGCTATAGTACATGCCTAGCATGTGGAGGCCCTGGGTTAATTCCTGACACCATATTTCCCACAATCACCAGTGTCACCCTGTCACTTCTGCATTTGACCTATATCAGGCCAAGTATGTCTTACAGTAGCTCTTGGCTTTCCATGAATCTGATTAGGGGATTCCCTCTCCCAGAATAAGAAGCAAGAATGACATGATACAAAGTCATCAACAGAACTTCTTAGAATTAAGCCAGAGTAGGGTAGTTTTATGGGAAGACAGTTTAAAATAAACAGAGACCTGGATAAGAACAGCTGAGGGAGATAGAAGTGTGCAAAAGAACAATAACTTTAAATCAACAAATAAGCGATGAGTGTATATAAGACAAGTGGGATGAGTGTAATACAGAATAAAGTGAAATATCATGGGTATTTGGATATGGGATGTGTAGTAATTATGCACACCAATACTAGATACTCAAACACTATTATAACTTTATTATTTAACCTGTAATAAGATAATTAAAGAATCTTCAAAGAAACACACAAAGATAATTAAAATAATAACAACAAATAGAAAAACAAAAGGCTTTAAATCTTACGTGGTTTTGACTACAAGCCACACCCAAGAAAAGCAATAATTAATTTATATCATCAGTCTTCTAGTAGGCTCAGGGTAAAAATATTTTCATCTTTATCTATGCAAGCAAAATTCTCCTAAGGTATGTGTTGCTATTAAGTTATACTGCAATTCCATGGGAAATAAAAGATGCAAAATGTCAATACTATTATAAATTGACTGTGTGTATCATTATAAACCTTACCAAATCATTATGATAAAGTTCTAACTTCAGAGTAGCTTTATTTAGAAATAATGATTCTTGATTAGGTAATTAAGATTAAATGAGGTAATATATGTCAGTCTCTGAGTCAACAGATGTCGTTGTAAGAAGCATATTTTCAGGGCCAGTAAGTAGTACAGCAGTTAGGGTGTTTGCCTTGGACACAGTTAACACAGATTCCATCCTGCAAGGAGTGATTCCTGAATTCAGAGGTAGGTGCAGCTCCTGAGCATTGCTGAGTGTGGCCCAAAAACCAACACAGGAAGAAAAACAAAGATGCTTACTTTTTCTCTTTCTCTAAGAATATGTGTTAAGGAAAAAACAAATGAGGATATAAAAAACAAATTAGGTACTAATTATAATTCTGAAATATATATATATATATATACTTAGTTAATTTTCAAAAACTTAGTTTAGAATCTCTAGTCTAGCTTCTCAGGCTATAACAAAACCAATCAAATCACAGAATGTACATATGTTATCAATCATGTACATTTTGCTCTACCAGTCCAAATAGACTAAGACATTTGGCAAATGCATTGAACTACTAGTGGAGGATCAAAACTCTATTATCAACAAAAATAAATAGAAGACAACAAATGTTTCGAGGATAAAGAGACAGTGGTTTACATATTCAGTTGGATTTTCCAGATGATTTTTCAAATATATGATTGATTTAAATTCTATTATTTATAAATTTTAAAATATAATAAATTTACCTAGAAAGTATTAGAATACTTTCTCACTTCAATGCTTAGACATTTAGTTTATTAAAAAGATAGGATTTAAATTAAAAGTACTGTAACCATATAACAAATTTGAGAAAGTGAGAACAAATTTAATTATAAAGAACTTCAGACAAATCAAAGAAAGTAATTCAAATACATTTCCATAGCTTGTATATTCTTAGCTATATCCCTTGTATGTATGTATTGGATGGTAGGGGCTTGATGTAAGTGTGTATATGTGAGAGTGTGTTATAATTTGAAGTTGAGGCATTAATTCAAATTGATACATTATTGGCACATTTAGTTGGGTATTAATTGCTTTAAAACTTTATTGGATGTCTGTGGATAATTTAGTTATAGCAGGATGTTAAATTACTCATTCAAGAGAATCCTATGCACCTACAATACTTATTAATATAAATTTCCATCTTAAAAAAATTAAAGTATTACACCTTTAAGGAGTTCTCGCTAAATGAAACTTGTGTGCTCAGAAATGCCTGTACAGTGACCAATGGAAAATAAGTGTGATATCAGTGAGACATTATCTTTAGGAAAATAGTTATATTTATAATTTTATTAAAGCTCAATAACCAAAGGTCAGAGCAAACAGCATAGCGGTAGGGAGTTTTGCCCTGCATGCATCTAACCTTGGATGAACCCTGGTTCGATTCCCAGAAATCCATATGGTCCCCTGAGCCTGCCAGGACTGATTCTAAGTGCCAAGTCAGGAGTGAGTCCTGAGCACTGCCTGGTGTGAACCAAAAAAGAAAACAAAACAAAAATTCAAATACCAAAAAAAATTTTCCCTCTTAATACCACTTTTGCAGTGTCCCATAGATTTTGATAACTCAAATTTTCATTCTCATTAGTTTCCAGGAATCTTTTGATTTCCCCTTTTTTTTTTTTTTTTTGGTTTTTCTGCCACACCCATTTGATGTTCAGGGGTTACTCCTGGCTAAGAGCTCAGAAATTGCGCCTGGCTTGGGGGGACCATATGGGACGCCAGGGATCGAACCGAGGTTGCGATCTTTCCTTGGCTAGCGCTTACCTCTAGCCCCACCTCCCCGGCCCCTTTAATTTAATCTCTAACACACTGGCTGTTTAATAGTGAGCTATTTAATTTTCAGGTGTTTTAGTTGTTTCTCCGTGTCTATTTTTATTATATGTGATCTGAGAAGATAATTGATGCAAATTTTATTCCATTAATTTTATGCAGCTATGTTTCATGGCCCAGCATATGTTTTATCCTGGAGAATGTGTCTTGTGCATTGTAAAAGAATGTGTATTCAGCTTTGGGGGAATAGAGGGCCCTATATAGAACTACTAAGTCACACTTGATTTCTTTCTTCAAAGCTGTAATATCCTTGATGAGTTTTAGCCAGGTTGACCTCTTAAGGTAGTGTTGAAGTCTCTTGCTATTGTGTTGTCATTGGTATCTTTTTTTTTTTTTACAAATCTATCATTAATTGTTTTAAATATTTTATGGCCCCTCATTGCATGTTTTTGTGTTCAAGGGCATGATTTCTTCCTGTTGTACATATCCTTGTTAAGAAATAACATCTCTATCTCTTGTAATCTCTATAAGCATAAAGTCTGTGTTGTCTAATCCATCCCAGCCTTTTTAAGGGAGTTGTTTGTTTGAATAATTCTTTTCCAGCCTTTGAGTTTGATAATATATTTACTCTGAATAATTCAGTATGTTTCTTACAGGCAGCATAACATTGGATTCAATTTTTAATACATTTAGCCATGCCATGTATCTAAACCGGTGCATTTAGTTCATCGAAGTTTAGATAAATGCTTGTTATGGTATTAATGCCAAAGTTTTGTAGGAGCTGTAGTGTTTTTTGGGTCTGCATTGCCTTAAAGAGGACCCTTCAGTTTTTCTTTTAATGCCATTTTTGAGTCTATAAAGTTTCTTAGCTGTTGTTTATCCATGAAATTCTGCATCCTTTCTTAAAACCTGAATGGAAGACTGGCTGGGAGAATTATCTTTGGAGTAGCATTAATTTGGTTCAGTTTTGGTTGAGTTTTACCACTATATCTTACAACTGACTTCAGGCCTTGAGAGTTGCCTGTGATAAAAGTGCTGTAATTTTTAAGGATGATCCCTTGTATGTATTTCTCTTTTTAACACTTCTGATTTCAGTATTCTCTCCCTATCTGTGGTTTTCACCATTGTATCTATTATGTGCCTTGATGTGCTTTTCTTTGGATCACTTTTAGCTGGTATTCTGGGCATCCAGGATGTGGTTGTATGCATTCTTTAGTTTTGGGAATTTCTTAGTAATGATGTCCTTTGCTATTTATTTATTATGGATTTTCATGGTCTCTGGGACCCTAATTACTCTCATGTTGTTTCTATTGAATTTACCCAACAGCTCATTGTCTTCTTTTGCTTTCTTTGATAATTTTACCTGGCCTCTTCTGTTGTATGAAGGTGTTATGCAACTCAATTTTTAGCTCACTGAATCATTTTTCAGCAGCTGTTATTTTAGTAGTGAGGCTTTCCAGTGAGTTTCTCATTTCACCTTACATGTATTTAAGCCCTGATATTTCTTTTTGAAGTTTCCTCATTTCTACCTTCATATCCATTTGACTATTATGGGAATGTTTCTTCCATGGTTTTATTGAGATTTTATTTTCAACATCCTTAATATTTCCTTTCTAAAGTGTCTAAGGTGTTTGGTGTTGGTTGGATGTCCAAAGCTAGCATCTTCAATCACAAACTGTAGTATGATTTTGTATAGATTTCCCATTGTGATCTTTGTTGCATGGTACTGAATTTTTTGTGTTTTGTTACATGATATGTGTTGTGTTACATGATACTGACTATTATATGTGTGGCTCCTTGACCAGAAGAAATGTGTAGTTGTAGAATCAGCTAATTGGCTAAGTCCTTTCTTGTCTTTTTTTATTAATAATTTTTATTTTTGACCAAAGTGGATTACAAATCATTCACAGTAGTATTTTAGGTACATACTGACATTGAATCAGGGGCATTCCCACCACCAATGTTGTCCTCCCTCCATTCCTGTTTTCAGCATGCATCCCATATTGTCCCTCCTTGCACCCCCCCCCCACCCCTTAAGGGCTGCTAGTATAAGTGGTCCCTTCTGTGTCTAGCTTGTTGTAGATTGGGTATCGATTCTGTTGTAGATCTTTGGATTTGGTGTTTAAATCTGATCATTTTTTATGTCTACTCAATGTTCATAGGACTGTTTGATCTTGTCTTAAACACCTTAGCTTGATTCAAATTGGTGTTATTTGGTCCTAACTCTGCCCACTGGTGATAAACTGCTACAGCTAGTTTTATGAAATTCAGCTCAATTCAAACTGATGCTCTTTTGTCTAAACTCCACTGACAGTCGATAAGCTGCTGCAGCCAGATTTACATATCTCAGCTTGACTGAAAATGGAACTTTTTAAAGTACAGTCTCTGGCCACTACTAACAGTGTGCTTGCTGGTCTCACACACCTCAGCTTGATTCTAACTAGCACTTTTATTAAGGTTGAAATTCTGGCTACAATTCACTGCTACTCTTTCAGGTCTCATACACCTCAGCTCAATTCAAAATGGTGCTATTATTATTATAATTTTTTTTTAAATCTAGCAGTGACCAGAACTTAATCCTGGTTCTGCACCCATGGATCATTCGACATAACTCAGGAATCCATGTAAGGCTCCAAGAAACAAACTTCGCTTGTCTCATGCAAGGTCAGCACCCTACATACAATACCATTCATCTCTCTAGCCTCTGAGTTATTTCATTCTATACTCTATTAAGAAAGTAAACATTATTAAAAAAACACCCAATAAGACACTTAATATTTTTTTTTTGAATTTTGAGTCACACCTGGCAATGCTCAGAGGTTACTCCTTGCTCTAAGCTCAGAAATAGCTCCTGGCAGGCTCTGGGACCATATGGGATGTCAGAATTTGAACTACCATCCTTCTGGATGCAAAGCAAATGCCCTACTTCCATACTATCACTCCAGCTGAGACTAAGGTATTTATAAGTAAATTCTTGTAGGTATTGCATATAACTATGTGATTTTTGTGATTGGTATCAGGTGCTATTGCATGTTTCAAAATACATCAAGTTGTATTCTTTTATTCTATGTCAATAAAGTTATTAAAAACAAATAAGCTTGCCATATTCTTTTTCAATATACAAAATATAGCAGATCATTATGTTAAATCAATATTATTTTTGTTTCAATTGTATAAAATATTCCCTCATCTCTCTATTTGAATTAATCTGGGAAAGTACATTATTATTTGAGGATTGACACTTCAGAGACTAAAGAGTGACTAGGAAACAAAGTCTATTTTTAGAGGCCTTTTTCCTTGTAAAAAGTAAAAATGGGCTTGGCAGTCTGCTCAGGATTTGATTAAATAGAGCTCAGATTTAATAAGCAAAGAAATCCTTTATTTGATGAAATTCTTCTATAAAGACATTTCCTTCCTTAGATTATTAAAGAATTGTAATTTTTTGCAAGTAGTTAAAATGCAATTTAATCTCTGTTGGATATGTTTGGTTCTTTTCAGAGAATTCTGTAATGATCAGAAGTTTTACTTTCCTTGAAAAATTAATACATTGGTTATATTTTCTTACATGCCTAATTTTAAGGGTATAATTTTTATTATGTCTTCTATTTTTCTTATATTCAATCACGTCAAATATTCTAATAACCACAGATATAGACACTTGTGTAGCAGCTACTATTATGAAGGAATATAACTTTCAGCATACCAAAAGGCTAACTGAATATCTGCCTGATAACTGAAGCAATTTATTTGTTGATGTCTCGATTACTGAAGTTTTGGATCATATGATGTAGTGTTTAAGACTTACTCCTGTCTCTGTACTCAGAAATCACTCATGGAAAGGCCCAGGAGGCAATATGTGGTATGTGGGATTGAATCTGAGTTAGTTATGTGTACTCTAATTACTGGCGATATTATTACTCTAGCCATGACCACAGTAATTTATAAATGGTCAAGACTAGAGCCAAACAATTTTATGTGATCACTAGGATGGAATTTATATTCAGAAAGAAAATTTCTCTCCCTAAAAAAAAATACATACATTTCATAAGGAAACAATTCAGAATGAGAAAGTCATATTAAAAAAAAAGCACATACTAAAATACATTTTATTTTTATTATTAATCATTGAATTATTTTTATATTTTGGGACCACATTTAATTGTGTTAGGACAACTGACTTTGTTCAGGTGTTATTACTGGTTATGTACTAAGAGAACCAATCTGGTGTCAGGATTAAATCAGGGTCAACTGCATTTAAGCAAATACTGTATTATCTCTTCATTTAATTTTTTTTTTACTTAAGATTTTAGGGCACAAATAGTTCTTTCTTGAACATATACTCACAATAGTAGACTGTTAAAACCACTAGTGTGTTACTATAGTTTAGTACTCTCTAATTTTTTTTGAAACTCACCATGCCTGATTATAGAATTTGTCTTTTATATGTGCACCCTATTTGGTTTGTAACCTCTGTCAAATCATGGACTATTGGCATATTTGTTGTGTGTACCATTACATGTGATAATTTGAGAAAAATAGTATGTACTCATTAAATTATATTTATTAACTTTAACATGTATATATCTACTGAATGAGTAAATTCATTATTTTTCTTCAAAATAAAGCAATAATATCTAACAATTTTTGTATCCCTCATTATATCAAAAATTTGTAAAAAACAAAGTTTTAATAAGGTCAAGATAACAATCATCAGACCTAAGTATATGTGACTAAGTTTGTCTTCTGTAAATATGAATGGAAGCAATGTTTTTCTATGTAGGTTTTTCTACTAAATCGAATGAACATACTCTTAATCTTTTTACAGCTACTTGCTGGATAGTATATAACAAGACAATTTATCTTGCTTGAATTGAATTGCTGGTAATTTTTACAGGAAAAAAGGAAAAGGCATCATTCAACATCCAACAAAAATTCTTTAGCAAAATGTGAAAATATAGGTTCTCAACATTAATGAGACTTTGTACCATACATGGCATACTTAAATAAACTAATGCAGTAATAGAGAACTATATTATGTCTCTTCAGTATATTAATTTGTCATTTTTTACAGAAACTAAATTAATATTATAACTAATTTAGAAAATTTTGTAAATCTCAACAGAGTTTTAATCTGAAGGCTCATCAGTAAAGCATCTTTAACTAGATATTTTGTATTTATTTGAATCTACTCTGCATACTTCTTAATCTTTGAATACAGAAAGTTTACCATTAAAAACTACACTCATTGATTTATTTTGTCCTTATTCTGTTCCCTGATACTAAGTTGAATTAATTAAGCAGAAAGCACTGGCAATAAGTTAGAGGGTAAAATGATTTTGATGCTATAATATTTATTATTTTGAGTGTAGAATCGACATGTAGAGAAGAATTATATATTTATCTATACTAACTTATACAACTGCTCTCAGGAAGTCTTTTACTACACTGAAATTATTTTCTCCTTAAGAAATTTATTATTTAATGATTTCTCTTAACCCTCCTCAAACTGTTATTAAGTGCATCTCTATACAACTCTCTTAATTTTTTCAATTGTTTGTGAAATGTTTTTTGTATAGGAACTTTACTGACCAAATAAGTGTTATGAGAAGAAAAATGAAAAAGAAAATGATCCTCTTATTGTGTTCTTGAATGCATTACTCAAATGTTTGATAGTGGTGAGATAACATCTTCACCAGTGAAACTTTGTTTTTAATAATTCATGATATGTATGCCCCACTTGGTCAAATAGCTAAAGGAAAGACAGGGTAAAGGAAGGAAAAGATAAAGCTTTGCTTTGAAAGATCAAGTCATATTGGTAGGAGTTACTATGGAAACATTAATGATTCTAATGATTAAGGACCATGTGCTTGAAAATGTTAGGATGCATAAAATAGAAAATGTTTAAAATAGAAAATGTTAAGATAAATTTATAACATAAATGATAAGCCAACGGATTATGTGGTAGCTCTCAAGGAAGTCATCTTCTTTAATAAAAAGATCAGAATGTATGTAGTGCGGAGTTTGCTGTTCTGATTAAATACTAAATCTTGTCAGGTTCTTATATGAATATAAGAAGAAGAGGACCTTAAATTACAGGATTGGAATTTATAGGTAGACATAAATGAAGCTTGGGACTTTGAGCTACAAATATAACTTCATATTTTTATTGGTGACAAATCAGTCTCTCATAACTTTCCCTTTTTCTAAGGAAACTGGTCTCCTTCAAATGAAACTTTTACTGTTGTTTTGTATTTTTTGTTTTGATTTGTTTTGAGGTCTCACTCAGCAATGCTGATGGATTACTCCTGTATCTGAGATCAGCAATTATTCATGAGATTACTTGAGCAAAATCTATGGAATGCTCGAGATCCAAGGAAGGTCTGCTGTGTGCAAGGAAAGTAACCAAACTGCAGTATTGTCTATCTGGCCCTGTTGGAATGTTACCTGTCTATATTCAATGCATCTTAGAATAGTCAATTCTAAAGTTTATGTGGAAGTATAAAAGACCTAGGATAGCCAACACCATGCTGACAAACAAGAAACTTGGAAGCATCTCACATTACCTTACTTGAAGCCGTACTACAAAACCTTAGTGATAAAAACAGCATGGTATTGGAACAAGGTTACTTTTCAGAACAATGTGTCTGAATAGAATATCCTGTGACAAAACTCAAACGTATGGTAAACTAAATTTTGACAAAGGAGATGAGAACATGAAATGGAATAAAGATAGCCTTTCAATAAATGTTGGGACAACTGAAAGCCATGTGTAAGAAATTAAAGCTGGATACATATCTCACACCTTATTGAAATAATTTAAAATGGAACAAAGATTTTGAGATCAGATCTGAATCTATGAAAACATAGGCATAGCACTCCAAGATTTAGACCTTAAAAGAGCTTCAATGATATGACAATGGCAAGAAACATAGAAACAGATCTGAAAAAATGAGACTATATCAGACTAAATTTTTCTGTATGTCAAAAGAAACATGGCTAAAACTAAAAGAAAGCTAACTGAGTGGGAGAAAATATTTTCATTCAGCATATCAGATAAAGGGTTTATTGCTAGGATATACAAAGTACTCACAAAGGTTAAACCCATTAAACAAAAATCCCATTAAAATTGATTTAATGATGCAGATATATCCCAGAATTCAGGACTCACTGAGTTGGTTGGAGTATCAGGGGTTTGAGTTAATTACACTAAAGTTTGTAACTCATGAGATTTTGATGCTGGACTTTGTCATATGCTAGAGAGAGAAATTTGAAGATTCAGGGATGAGTTATTGGAAGTTATGCATCAGCTGCTCTATTTTTCTCATAACTTCACATATGAGAAGAGATATTTTTCATCAAGGAGAGGGGGTATATTGGTGAACTTTAAAACAAATTGGTGACTATACTTTCTGAACTTGTTATTATGGTTTAAATTTGATACTTATAATAAAAGAACAGCATTCATAAAACATCTGAATACTTAGATTGAAGATACTGTGTCATATACATATGCATGATCAGGAAGAATTCAACATTCTGTATCACCCAGAATAATGAATGAATATTAAATCCTGTAGATGTTTAGGAACCTAATACTTGGTTAAAATTGTTAAATGTGTATAAATTTTCATTACTAGCAGTGAATTTGGAATATTGTCCAACAAAAACTAATGATACTTATTATTATTATTATTATTAAATAGCTGAAAAATAAGAACGTTTAACACACGTATAAGTTATGTGAAAGTCATTTTATATACTATTAAATTTATTGGCATCAGCTACACCTTTATTTCTCTTCTATGTATGATTTTCTGCTATAAGGGCAGGGAAAAATAAATGTGACAGAGAATGTTGGCCCATGAAACCTAAAATATCAACCATCTCCATCTTTAAAAAAAAACTCTATTCCCTGAAATGAAAAGAAAAAAAGTGGGTATTATCTGTGACAATGAGGTGTCTCTGGCAGGACTTAAGGACATTTGAGACTCAAACTTGATATGATTTGTTTGTTTGACTCCTTATTTTAAACCCTGTTTTCATACAGAAAAACCCATAAGATTTAAAAGGGAAATATATCTAGTCTCCAGATTTAGAGTTCTAGACTAAAGCCATAATACTTAAACCAATGAGTTTGGCTTCATAGATGTCCCCTACTCAATTTGATCTTGCTACTACCACTATAAATTTCTCACTTTTGGATCTCAAATGACATTAATGAGTTGTTCTTGACTTGTTTGACTCTACAATCTAAAATCAAATATGAGATATTCAAGTAAAGTATAAAATAAAATATCCCTTATGATTGATTTGTGTGTTAGATAAGTTATTGAGTCATAAAAAGAGGGCATCTCATCTTTGTAATCATCTTTGATTACAACTTAGGGATGAAGCAAGAAAAATAAGCAAGTCAATAGAGAAGTATTATAGGAAGAAATAGGTTTTCTATGATCTTTTGAGTGAGGGAGAAAAGCAGATAACTACTCTATATGATGACATCATACAGCCTAGTAATGGATAGTCACTTCTAACAGTACCTATTAGGGAAGTCTAGGAAATTTAGGTAGAGGAAAAGTATTCAAATGGGCAAAACTGAACAGAAATTCTATCAGTTCCTTAGATACATGAGAGGTGATCTAAAGTTTTACATAAGGTTTATATAAATGAAGGTTCACTGGGTAAATAGGCTTTGAAATGAACAAGATAAAAATACATAGGGAGTAGTTGTATTCTTTGCTCAGTGCTCAACAGCTATTCCAAAGACTGCTAGAGACCATATGCAGTAACAGGGATAGAAATGAAATCCATTAAATACATTATACTATATATTGCAAGGCAATATAATGAAAAGCGAAATCCTCTTCACAAGTATTGTAATGTAGGTGCTATTATTTTATCTTTTTTGCCATTTTAGAATGTGAATATTTACATATTTAAAAATAATGCATTTACCATTGTTCTAAATAATTATCCAACCTTTCATATTTTTCTTAATTGACCACATTTTTAAATTGCCGTGTTATTATTTCCTTAGGTATATTTCAGATATGCTTCATTTGAGTGCAAAGCCTGTTTCCTGTAGAGAAACTAATGACACAAGCACAGAAAAGGCAAAATATTAAATGTTAGATATTAGTTTTTCTTTTTCCTGTTAAGTCTAAAATATGAAGAACTCCAGGCAAAAGCAGATTTCATTGCCTTAGAAAATGTCACCAATACATTTTCCTTATGGCAATTCAGTCCTAGTTTTGATGAGAGGTAATATGAGAATAAATGGATCTTTTCAGTCGTTTTGTCTTTTTTGTGCATGCTTTAGAAAAATGACCTTTTGAAGCAGTGCGCCAGAATAGAAATGCAAACTGCCTTTAAATATTTTTGACAAGCTCTGTGAACTCAAAGTCTCTCTTGACATGCAAAAACAACTTTGTCAAGTAATTTCTAGTTTATAGTTGCTAATAATTAGCTGCATGCATAGTTTTGTCTTTTTTCTGTCATTTTCTATATTAAATATAGTTATGAAAAATTTAAATGCTTAAAAATCACTAGATTTCTTTTTTGTAAATTATTATGACATTTAAAAGTAAAAATAAATAATCTAAGCATAATTAAATATTTGGATTGTTTACTTCAGACATTCCAAGTAATCTAATAACATAGTAAAAAAATAACTGAAAATAGAGTGTCTGTGAATTTGTGCAAGCATTTTAAGCATTTTAAAATGGTAACAATATAAATTTAAAATTTTAAAGTATTACTGTTATTTAATTATTTTGTTTGTATATCATTACCAGTGTAAATATTTCATATTGTATAGTATGTCAACAATCATAATAAAATCACATAAACCTTTCAAGGACAAACCCAGCATTGCATATACATGTACAAACATGTGTTTGTTTTTGTATGTTTTGTACAAATGTACATTATGTCAACATTGTAACATATGTTAACATGTTTACATGTTTTAATGTACACATGTATTCACATATGAAATCAGATTGGGGGGGCACACCCTCTTGTGCTCATGAGTTACTTCTGGGTTAGCACACAGGAATTACTCCTGGAGGTACTTGGGGAACTAGATGGAATGTCAGGGATTAAACCTGAACAGGTCATATGCAAGGCAAGAGCCTATTCTCTGTACTATATCTCCATATATATCTACCCATAGATATATTTATGTATATATACATTAAATTTAATTATTAATAATATATAATATATTAATTATATAAATTATAAAATATTATAAATATAAATTAGAAAATACGAAATATTAATTAGAAACAGTAGGCTATTTTATAATATGCATATGGTAGTAATAATTAAAATGATAAAATAATGAGCATAGGATTAATATTAATATTATTACAACTGTCAGCAAGATAATTTGGTAGTTAAGTGCTTTCCTAATATGTGACCAATGCCAATTTGAATACAGGAACCACAAGCTCCCCCAGTACCACTGGAAGACCCTACTGAGTACAGAGCTATAAAGAACCCCAGAATTTTCAGGTATTCCCCCCTTAGCCTGCCTCTGTTATATTTTGGACATTTTGTAAATCAGGTCTTTTAGGTTGTATTCAAAGTAGTCTGACATCTTTAAGTAGCAGTGTGTGAAGATCTATAGAGATAAAATAGGATCTTCTATTTTATTTATAAAATAAATTAATGTGAAATGTATTACAATTTAATGAAAATTTGAAAACCTAATTGACAAACTGATTTTAGAAAAATATTAAAGTTTCCTTATACAAATTTTATGATACCATATGTGATAAATGCACAAGTTTTAAAGTTAAATATAAAATTTATATAAACAATAGATATGAAATAAACTATTACTACATATTATTTGTATAATCATAGATACAAAAATGCATATAAATGATGTTAGTATGCTTGCCCGAAGAAATGTAAGAGCCATCTAAAAGGCTTTTTGCTGCATATTTCAGTACTTCCTGTTCAATTTAGCTGATTTTGTTTTACCAGAGATCTAGCTATTGCATAACTGATAAATTCAGTATCTTTTCATTGTTCAATCCTTTCTTTCCTACTCATTCTAAAGAGTTTTATTTTATTCATTTAGTAAAATGTTGGATAAGTTAGAGGAGAAACATATGAACAATAGTTCACATATGTAGAACTCAGTTATTAGTCATCATTGCATAAGTTTTTAATTGATATTTTTGATTGAAAAGAAAGATATTCTTAAGTACAACTAAGTACATTTCAGATATTTCTGTCCTATCCCCTTATATACAATGTGGAAAATAATTCTATCTATATCTATCTTCTATCAACTTACTGAACTGAAAAGCAAATTATGATTTGGGGATCATTTTATATAACTTTTAAGAAATAAGAATTATCCTTGTAATTAAACAAGAAAGCAGAATAGTGAGCTATGTAATAGTGATTGATAGCCTTGAAAATATTAATATAGAAAATTCTAGAATTTCAGGGATGGAGCGGTGTGCAAGTGGTAGGGTGTTTGCCTTGCTAGGAACTAACCTAAGACTGACCATGGTTCAATCCCCAGGTGTACCATATGGTCTCCCAAGTCAGGAGCAATTTCTGAGTGAATATCCAGAAGTAACTTCTGAGTGTCACTGGGTGTGGCCCAAAAAACAAAATCAGAAAAAGGAAGGAAGGAAGGAAGGAAGGAAGGAAGGAAGGAAGGAAGGA
>PVKC010019568.1:0-19035 GCA_004027635.1 Crocidura indochinensis
CTCTGGACAAGACTCTAAACCAAACCTGAGTAGAGATCATTTGGAACATTGATGAGTCCTTCTAAGTTTTCTAAAAACAAAGTCTTTGTTTTGTGTCTCTACTCAGGGAACAATGTAGTGCCATGGATAGAACTAGGGATATTCAGACCAAGTGTCTTACTCTGGTATTGCCTCTGGTATTGGATTCCAGTGATTAGGTGAGTTAGCTTGGAAAGCTGGTTCTTCTAGAATTTTACCACAAGCGTCATCATTGAACCAGTAATGGTGGATTTGCAGTAATTATTGCTGATACAGAAGGACAAACCCTAAAAATTAAATTCAACAGGACTCACTGGCTAGCAGGCAAGCTGGCAAGATGGCTGGCTGGCTGGCAGGCAGGCAGACTAGCAAGCTGGCTGACTGGCAGGATGGCAGGCTAGCAGGCAGACTGGTAAGCTGGCAACAGGCTTGCAAGCTGGCTGGCTGCCTGTCAAAAAGGCTGGTTGGCTGGCTGGAAGGCTGGTAAGCTGGCAGGTGGCTAGCAGGCTGGCTAGCTGGTAGGCTGGCAAGCTGGCTGGATGACTGGCAGGATGGCAGGAAGGGATACTGGCAAGCTAGCTGGCAGGATGGCAAGCTGGCAAGGCAGACTGGCAAGCTATTGGAGGATAGCAAGCAGGATGGAAGGATGGCAAGCTGGGTGGCTGGCTGTCAGGCAGGCTGGCAGATTGGCTGGCTGGCTGGCAGATTGGCTGGCTGGCTGGCAGACTAGTAGGCTGGCTGGCTGGTAGGCTGGCAAGCTGACTGAAAGCGTGACAGGTTGACTGCCTGGCTGGCAGGAAGCAGGCAGCTTGTCTGGCTGGCAGGCTGGCTAGGTGGCTGGCAGGCAGGCTGGCTGGCTGGCAAGGAAGTCTCATTAGAGGACAGGACAAGCAATACTCCCCAAATGCATGCAACACTTTGTATACATAGAAACCAAATAGAGCATGATACTGTGCTTAAACGAGTAGTGGCAAATCCATAGAAGAAAGCAGATTAATTTGGGAAACCCAAAGGAATCTGGACCAGGGGGAATCACTTCCTATCTCTGTGAAAGGGGTAATCCATCCCCAATCCTGTATATAGGCAATATATGTGAAAATCCTACAATGGTTGACAGTACTCTGTAACAGGATGCTTTGTCATGGAGTGGGTCACCAAAGCTGTTCAGAGGATTCATGGTCATGAGACACCTATAAAAAAGGATGACCCACCTTAAATGGCTGATAGAAAGCCTCCATACAGGAGCAGATGGAGCACACATTCAGCAAAAATAAAAGTAATTGATCCCCTAATAAAAGTAATCAATTCCCTAGTAATTGATTCTTGCCAACACAGACAGATCAAGTTTTGCTTATGGTGATGTCAAATAACACTGAACCTCCATGATATTTAGTTCACTGTCTCAATAAAGGACTCAACTGGGCAAAAAAAAAAACACCACTGGGAGTAGCCAATAGGTGCATGAGCATCGCTCAGAACACTCATGGTAAATAAGTAGGGGAAGGATGAGAACAGTCACTGGTAATGCCCTGCATTACCTGTAAAGGGGCACAGAAATAGGTGAATCAATGTTGCTTATGGCAGACTATGTATGGGTAGATGGGTGGGTGGATGGATTGATGAATGGGTGAATGAGTGAGTGGTGGGTGGGTGGATAGGTGGGTGGAGGAATGGATGGATAGGTGGTGGGTGGTTAGATAGATGGATGATGGGTAGGTGGATGAGTGGGTAGGTTGATGGATGGATGGGTGGATGAGTAGGTGAAGGAATGATGGGTGGGTGGTGGGTGAATGGAGGGGTGAATGGGTGAGTGGATGGGTGGGTGGGTGAATGGATGAATGAATGGATGAGTAAGTGAAAGGTTACAAAACTTCTGAACATCAATAACTACAAACAGCACATACTACCAATGGGGCTCAGAGGAAACTTACAGTGTCTGGGCTCAGTGGAATGGAGTGTTCAGTGGAGTGTGAGGCAAGTACCTCTGGCACTACTCTATAGCTATGGCCCTAAAACAAAATAAAACAAAACAAACAAACAAAAACTCAAAGGGAGAAGCTGGTAAGGATGATTCCAAGTACTGGGGTTTGCAAACAAGTGTCCTGGGTTCCATCCAAGATGTCATGTGGCAATTCAATGTTAATATGTACCTAAAATACTACTGTGAAAGATATGCAAGCCAATATGATCAAAATAAAAATAAAAAAAAGATGTCATATGTCTCACAACAAGGAGTGACAAGAAGAGGGAAACAATCACATAACTCTTTGTCCCTAGAATTCTAAGGACTCTTCAATCACAAAATTAGTCCCTTGAGTGGGAAATCATGCTCAGGATGTGGGGTGGACTACTTCATGTGGCCATGCCGGGGCATCACCCCTCTCAGACCTGGTGCAGGCAAAGGGAAGATAGAGATTCCAGGACAGGTTCTTTGCAGCCTCATTAGCCATCTTCACCTGCACACAGACATGCAGAACCCCTGGTTTCCTGAGATTTCAGAAATTCTCCTCCATCTGTGGTGGCTCTAATCTGGTTTACAAAGAGGTGTATTTTATTTTTTCAAAACAATTCTGGGAGTCAATGCACTGGATACATGGTGAGCCATGTGATCTATCACTAAGCCACATTCCAGACACTCAACTCATTTTAACTTTTTTTTTTGAGGGGGCACACCCATTTGATGCTCAGGGGTTACTCCTGGCTATGCGCTCAGAAATCATCCCTGGCTTGGGGGACCATATGGGACGCTGGAGGATCGAACCGCAGTTTGTCCTAGGCTAGCGCTTGCAAGGCAGACGCCTTACCTCTAGTGCCACCTCTCTGGCCCTCATTTTAACTTTTTAAATCACTCCCAGCTTACTCCTGGATCTGTTCTGAGTTCACTTTTAGTGGGGTTTGAGAGACATATGGGGTGCAGAGGATAGAACCTAAGTCAGTGGCATGAATGGTCATTGCTGCTTCAGTTGTACTAAATGAGAACATTTAAAAAATAACTCAAAGGGAGAGGCAAGGGGAGATACCTCAAGGTCTGGTGTTTGCATGCAAGAGTCCTGGGTTCCATCCATAGTGTCATACATCCATCCCCAGAGCTTCATTAGGTGTGTCAAAGAGAAAAGAAGATCTTATAACTCAGCCCCTAGAATCCTAGTGGAGGTCTGAAGTCATGAGACAAGAACGGGTACAAGGAGGTACATGGTACAGGTTATTTGTTACCAACATGAGCTCTGATGCAAACTGAACCTCTTGATCTAAATTCCTGATGGCTGTATTTCCACATATGATATGAATATACATCTTATCAGAAGGTCTTTGCCTACATGCCTGTAGCAAGTCAGCCCCTGAAGAGGTTCACTGATGGAGGGTTGGAGAATGAGGTCTTTCTCCTCCAGCTCGGAGAACGCATCTGCCACCCTGCTCAACTAGCGGTTCTGAGGTGAATGTGATGGGAAGAAAGCCAAAAGGCAGCCAGGCTTCCGAAGAAAATAGCTCTTTATTCCTTGATAAGGCCAAAGCCCCCAAAAAGCCTAGGGATAGGCCAGGAAGAACAAAAAGCATCCCGCCTTCCAAAGACCCTTGTTTTATACTCCAGAATCAGGTACCACCCAATGGTGGGAACAGAATCAGGTACCACCCTAAGGTGGGGGTATAATGCCAGGTCACAACTTAGAGTATGACACAAACACCAATCAGGGTAGGGTCAGTAACACAATAATCCCAAGAACTGTTTACATACACAATTCCCCCTTTTGTTTTTAATAAACAAACAATATTGTCTACAAATATTAAAGGAAAAACTAGACAATAATAAAAGAGCGGCTGTTTGCATAAGTGCATCACAGGAAAATGTAAGGAAAAACTTCTAACCTAAACACAGGGTGTCTAAAACCAGAAACATTTATCAAGGAATCAACTACAAGCTCCTGAGAAGATAAATCTACAACGTACATAGATCCTTCGAAGAGACGCCAGAAAGGTTGTGTAGCAGGCGAGAAGAAGCATCTTTTCTTTATTTGTTGTTGTTGTTGTTGTAGGCTTTGGAATCACACCTGGCAGTGATCGGGAGTTACTCCTGGCTCCACGCTCAGAAATCGCTCCTGGCAATACCGGGATTCAAACCAATGACCTTCTGCATGGAAATCAAACGTCTTATCTTCATGCTATCTCTCCGGACCCATTTTCATTCAAGTCCAGGTAGGCCAGAAAGCCCATCTTGAGGGCATTGAATTAGGCCCTATTTTGAAGGAAAAAGCAAGAAGCATATACCCCCTACACAGTGGGGGACCACTGCAATGATGATCAATAGGCTTCTGAACTTAATCCAAATTCTTAATCCAGGCTGAAGTTCATACGATGTCCGAAATTGATGTACCAATACGGTCAATTATTTATAGATGGGAGCTTAAGTCACAACCAAAACAAAATGTTTAAGGCAAAGACCCTCCCTGTGTAAATAACAACTTGAGGATCCATCCAAAATGTATGGAACCTCCTATAAACCTAGTATTTTGCCTATGATGCGCCCACACAAAAAGCCCTGAGAACAAACCAAAATATCATTTAGGAAATTATAGGCAACAATATCTAACCCACTAACCTAAGGTCAAGAGAGCAAAAGCCTAATGTAATACAACTAACAAAGAAAAACATTGATTACAATAGTCAAAAGAATTGTAGTACCCAATATAAATTCAAAGGATTACAATTATAAGAAAAATACAAAAGCTGAAATTTCTAGAGTCCAATACCAATCTGTAAAGATGAGGGGTCTGGAACTCTGAAAAGACTGGCTAAAGACACTTGATGGGTCTGGAAAAGCGGGTTGAAGCCTGGTACAGAAGATAATATTAAGCTGAATGAAGAAGGAAGACCAGCGCAGTCATCCATGTGTTGGGGCATTTCCAAGCGTTACATCATTACCATCATGAGTTGGTTGGCCTTCTACATTTTCTTTGGGATCGGTGCAATCTTGGGGTAGCCATTGTAGAAATGGTCAACAATAGCACTGTGTATGTGGATGGAAATCCAGAAATTTAGATAGCGCAGTTTAACTGGGATCCACGAATCCCAGGTGACTTCATTTCCACAAGTTTGCAGCAAACATGGTACAAAACTCCAACAGTCATGGATTTCTTCCTCAGGTCGAGATCAGGAGACTTGTAGTTGTGGGCGAAGGAGATGAGCTGCACATGTGAAGGGAATCCTGAAAATTAAATTTTAAGGACTAGGAAGAGAGAATGAAGGATAAGGAATACTAAATTGGGGAAGATTAGGTTAGGAAAAAGGGAACTACATACAAAATATGCAAAACAGACAGACAATGAACAGGACATTCACATACAGACTTCACAAAACATATGGTGATAACACTCACTCATACCAAAATATATTTGTTGGAAAGGATCCAAAATAGAGCAAAAGAAAAAGGAATTCAGCTGAATTCAACTAAAAGCGCTTTAAAATGTAATAGCTGGCAACTGTTTAGATGAATCATTTCAAATTAAAAAAAATATTTTATGGCAGAGCAGAGCAGATCTGAAAGAGAATTCCATGCATAATACAAACATGGAAAACTCTACTATAAGTGTATAACAGTATATATACAAAGTTATTGTATAACAGTAACTCTATGATAGTCAATCATAGGCGAGAAGCACTGTGAAGAAAGTCTACCTACAAATTATCATTATGTCAGCATCTTAAAACCTAAATTAAGGGAAATAAAACAATGATGTTAAAATAAAAAGAGTGAAAGTCATTAAATGAGTATACCTAGAAAGAAAAACAACATTAATATGATGAGAAATTTTACTTTCTGGTGAACCTTGGCTAAATTAAATTGTAAGATTTCATGATTAACTGAGACCTAGAGAAATCATGAGATTAAGACATAAATTCACCATACAAGGAGACACATTGGGGGTCCATGATTTTCAATCCTATTCATTGATCATGCCTGTGGAAAGAATCATAAAACATTAATAGCAACCGATAAGGAAGTTAAACGATTATCTGGTATTCATTGTAGGTCTTTAAGAAGTATAAAACAGGATGTATGCTGCTGTGGATTTCACCAATGTATTAGGGACTTTTTTGATCTTCTTATCAAAATTGATCAAGTGTTGTTTTGCAGCAATTTTACTGTATTAAGTACAGTGTCCATAGTGAACTTTCCCATAATGGTTTGACACTGATGATAAGTTTTATTTCTTAATCTTGCTTTTATTCTCTGAAGTGAATTCTACTAAATTGAGGTCTTCCAAAGGAAAATCCACATAAGTGTGCACTTTATTTGTTTGGCATCAAAAGCGAAACGTTTCAAGTGTATTATAAGTACTGGTGGCAGTTTCCATAAGTACGTTTTCTTTGAAAATCTCTTCTAGTTTTGCAGCTGTTGCACTGAACTTTGTTGTCATCCCTTAATTCTTCTTCAAAAAAACTCAGAGAGGCATTCCTGTAATGTACATTTATCTGTAGATGTAACAGCCAGAGATAAATGAACAAATGTTTCATAAAGCTCAGACTTTTGGTGGCATGTGAGACATTGTAGTATAGATTTGAATTGTCCTTGAAAGAGATCATAAATAATAGACTTGTGAGCCTTTTGGTGTTCTGGACTAAATTGTTCATAATTTTCATTTTCCATAGATGTGTAGTTTTGTCTGTCATTAGATTTACAGTAAGCAAATCCTGATGTAGTCCCTCTATTAGAAACATCAGTAGCTCGTGTGGATCCTGCTGATTCTGTCCAGCAAACTGGTCATTAAGTAAACCAATTGTTCTTTAAAACTTTCAGGGTTAATATATTTATGAAATCCATTTCCCATGGTTTTGATGAGCCGACCAAATTCTTCAGCTAATTTACCTTCATGCCCCATTGGATTTTTCTTGTTAATATCTTTTTTATGATGATCTTGAAGAAAATACTGAGTCAAGTCTGAAATAGTATACAAGCATTGTAATATTGAGTTCATGTAGCAAGAGTTTCCTATATTTTGTAACCCAGTTAAGACAGGCCCCTGTCTTTCCTTTTGCATCTTGGAGTGTAAGGCTTTATCAGTATTGTCAATCTCACTCAATGTGCGGGTGTCCTGTAAGCCCCCAGAAGGGGCCCAGCCAGCGGGGAGTCGATGAGAGGCTCACGGACAGCCGCACCTTTATTTTGCGAGGCTCAGATCACACCACACCGGTAAGAAATCTGAGAGGTTAATAATAAATGACCTAAGACGAAAAACTGATCAAAGGCACTTTTGATATGATCCTGCATCCTCTTATATAGACAAGGTAAAGAGGGGCAGGCAAAGGGAATGTCAATCATTCTTTTGGCGCGCAGGCCACTTAATTATTCCAAATATGGTAAAGGCACAGCACAGGTTGGGTGGAACAAAGAAAGTAACATCATTTCCCAAATATGGAAAGCGGGCAGTGGGGCAGGGGGCGAGATAACTTGCAAGTCAGTTTCCATGGAGACATCCTGTGACCCTGGGAAGGGTCTGCTGACCACATTCCCAAGTTCTTAACAGATTTATGGTAAGGCAATAACTTTGTAAAAACAATGTTGCACAGAACAATAATGAATACCTTGTTAACTCAAGAATGTGGGCTAGGGGAGTAAGTTTTATTCCTGGGAGTGGTACCAGGCCGTGTCCTTCCCCCCAGGGCTAAGAAGTTATATATTATCTTTGTGGCTGCCCGTTTCCTGCTATCTCAGGGGCTTTGTAGCAAAACAGCACTTAGGCAGTTTGCAGGAGCAAAAATTGAAAATGGCAGAGAGGCTGTTGCAAAAATGGCCACTGTCAGGTCATGGTAACCAATATCAATGTATGGTGTATGACAGCTAAATCCTTGTTCCCTGTCCCAGAGACCTCAGAAGTAGTACTGTTGTTAGTGTCTTGAGTAATCTGTTTTTGATCTGAAGGGGAGTTTACAGTCTGAACCTGATCATTTGTGCTAGCCTGATTTATAACAAGGCGTAATGGAACCCTAAAGTTCTTGGGTGGGTTGTCATTTGTAGAAACATAGGCATAACCCCTTCCTCTCAGGAGAAGATATCCAGCTATCCATTTTTCATCCTCCTTGATCCAAATAGGTTTATGGGTTGTTTCTTGTCTCTGATTATCTTCTTTAAAATGTCTTTCTGTTGCAGTGTAAATTTCCCCTTGGGGTAAGTTTAAATAATTTAGTGTGATAAGAGTCAAAGATAGCAAATCCATTGGTGGTAAACTGTAGAATATTTTGTATTTATTTTATGTATTGTATTTATTTTGTATTAAGAGAAATAAAGCTTTGAAGGGGAGTCCAAAGGATACAGCTGGACAGTGACAGTTGGAGAGTAACAGTTGGAGAGAAAGGATAAAAGGGGGGAGGGGACAGACGGAGGGGGCCAGGCAGAAAGGGAGGTTAGGAGAGACAGGGAGAGAAAGGAGGAGGAAAGAAAGAGGAGAGAGATTAAGGGAGAAGAAGAAGAGAGAGAAATTAAGAGAGAAGAAGAGAGAGTGCAGAGATAGGGACAGAAGTCAGAAGATTAAGATTGAAGATCAGAGACAGGGAAAGAAGAGAAGACAGAGAAACAGAGAGTGACAGGGAGACAGAGAAAGAGACAGAGACAGAGAGGAGAGAGAGAGATCAAACCAGGGAGGATTAGGCTCTTTTGGCCAAATCTTTTGTCCCCTCAAACCTATTTGTTTGAATCATTTATTGCGGACGATTATCGCCAAAGTCTCCCAGAGAAATGGGAGTTGGTCACTCAATTTGGGAGGTATTTGGGGACCCTGGATATATTAGCAGTGGGCTCCGCCACATCTTCACCCAAC
The DNA here is from genome assembly GCA_004027635.1 of Crocidura indochinensis. Classification (NCBI taxonomy): domain Eukaryota; kingdom Metazoa; phylum Chordata; class Mammalia; order Eulipotyphla; family Soricidae; genus Crocidura; species Crocidura indochinensis. The sequence continues at coordinate 8,829 of PVKC010019568.1, forward strand.
AAATGGCGCTTGAAAAGGGACCTGAAGCCACTGGACCTGTGAATTATTGGAAATTGCCTTTAGAGGCCCTTGGTTGGTTTTTGTGGATACTAACACTCACAATGCCATCTATTATAAGAAATATTGGTTCAGCCTTGTTAAAGTGTATCATCTATTTGGTTATAAACCTCTTGGATTCACACTAGCAAATATCTTTGGCATTGGATGGATGCTGTTTATATGTCAGTCCAAAATTTCTATCCCGACAATTGCATTGCCTGTGCCTCCAGTGTTCATAGTTTGTGGACTTTCTCTGCTGACTAATATGGCTTTGATGTGTCTAGGAATTGGTTGGTGGTTAGGACAGAGACAGTGTGGAAATTGTGAAAAGAAAACAAGTATGGTCAATAAGAAAGTCTGTCCTACCAAAGTACAGACCAAGGTACGGGCTGATGAATCTAGCACCAACATCAAAAATATAGGCATTTTTTCCAGTAAAAAAATCAAACCGGTGGGGCCGGGCGGTGGCGCTGCAGGTAAGGTGCCTGCCTTACCTCGCTAGTCTTGGACGGACCACGGTTCGATCCCCCGGTTCCCATATGGTCCCCCGTGCCTGCCAGGAGCAACTTCTGAGCGCATAGCCAGGAGTAACCCCTGAGCGTCACTGGGTGTGGCCCAAAAAAACAAAAAAAAAATCAAACCGGAAACATAATTTGGACCCTCAGAATCTAAATCAAAATATCGACACTAATGATGAACCCCCAATGCAAAGCACACAACACAGTCCTGAGTCTGTTCATGGTATAGACTCATATGATAGTACCAACTCAGACGATGAACCACCTTCTAGTACTCCATGCTTTAGGCCTCAAAGTACTGTGCAGGGTACTTCAGCTCCATTACAGACAGTGTATGTAACAACATATCAACCCCTTGAAATTGAGGATGTTGAAAGATTTAAAAAGGTATGTAAAGATTTTGGGGCGACCTCTCCATACTGTCTGGAAATATTAAAAATATGGTGTCAATGGGAGCCGGGAGGTGGCGCAGGAGGTAAGGTGCCTGCTGCCTTGCCTAGGACAGACCACGGTTTGATCCCACAGTTCCCATATGGTCCCCCGTGCCTGCCAGGAGCGACTTCTGAGCGCATAACCAGGAGTAACCCTGAGCGTCACTGGGTGTGGCCCCAAAACAAAAACAAAAAAATATGGTGTCAAAAAACAATATGGACTTTAAATGATTTCAAAAACCTGGCTGAAATATGCCTGCCATCAAAACACCGAACTGAATGGGAAATGTTATATGCAGAGGGTGTGAAAACCAAATTGTATAGTCCAGATGGAACCAAAAAAAAAAAGAGTAGCAGGGGTTAATCTCTTGTATGAACTATTGGTGGGAGAAAATGAATATGCAAATGTTCAGGCACAAGTGGCTTTACCTAAGGAAATTTCAAAAATAATTAAAGACCTTGCATTGTCATCATGGGAGAAAATTGACACTAACAGCACTGGAGAGGATACTTTTTAAGAATTACCCAAGGTCCTAATGAGTCTTATGTAGAATTTGTGGCAAAACTAAAAGATGCTCTTAAAATACAAATAAAAAATGAGGAGGTGAGGAGATTTTTAGAAAGATGTTTGGCGTATCATAATGCAAATGCGGCCTGCAAGATGATATTGGCTCCCTTGCAGGAAAAGGCTGGTTTAAATGAATTTTTATATGCATGTAGGAATGTTTATAATATGCCCCATTCATTGGCAAACCTGGATCCGATGCAGACCTTTGTGGTTGCTAAGGGAGCAGTGCCTTTCCACCTTCAGGGACAAAACACCTTCCGAAAGCCAGGTCTCTGTCTTAAATGTAAAGAGTCGTCACTGGGCCAAAAATTGCAGATATGGAAATCTCTCTAATAATAACATAGGGAGAGGTGTTAACACAAACCCTAGGAGACAATTCACCTGTTATCACTGTGGAAAACAGGGACATATCAAGAAGAATATTTTTTTAATTCAACTCTTTCAAGACCCACATTCACAATGCAGGGAAACGCATACAGGGTCAATCCCCAGGCCCATCCAAATCAGGGGAAAATTCATCAAATTGTAACTCTTCCCAACCCAGCCCAAGAAGATTTATCTTAATTAGAGAATTGAAACATGCTACAGTGGGCAGTGCCGGGCTTGATATAACTTGCCTGGAGGATATTACAATTTATCCTGGAGAATGCCCTTATATGTTACATACATGCATAGTAGGACCCCCACCTCAAGAAACAATGGGTTCCCTCAATGTAAAAGGCATATCAGTAACCACAGGTGTCATTGATCCAGACTCCAAGGGAGAAATTATTGTAGTCATTCACATGCTGGTTACTTGGACATTTAAAAAAGGAGAAAAGATTGCCCAGATAATAATACCTCATGTTAAATGTGGGACTTCAAATAAGAAAAGAATTGGAGGTTTTGGAAGCACTGATTCGGGGGCTAAGAAAAACCCACTTGTGGCACTGGTAACTAAGGTAAAGATAAAAACCCAATGATTAAACTTAAGTTAGAAGGGCAAACATTCAATGGCAAGATAGACACAGGTGCTCAAGTTACTATAATTTTAGATAAAGAATGGTCAGAAAATTGGTCTCTCCAAGAAATTCCATATTCATTAGAAGGAGCGGGAGGCCTAAGTTCCTGTTTATTAAGCACAAAAACTATAGTATGTCATGGCCCAGAAAATCAAAAGGCTATAATTAGACCTCATGTGGGCCCCTTTTCACCATCTTTGTGGGGCCGTGACCTGCATAAACAATGGAAGGCAGAATTTCATATTCCATTAGCTCAAGGTGAGCCTGAACCTTCTCCTGAATTAAAAAATAAGGATTTTTGATAGGTGCCACTGCCAGAAAGACTCCAGCACCAATAAAAATAATGTGGAAATCGAACGAACCAATTTGGATAGGTCAGTGGCCCCTTAACACTGAAAAATTAAAGGTGCTAACAGAATTAGTGGAAGAACATCTAAAATTAGGGCATATTGAGCTTTCGTTTTCTCAATGGAATTCGCCTATATTTACCATAAAAAAGAAGTCTGGAAAATGGAGACTTTTAATGGATTTGAGAACTGTGAATTTATCTATGATTCCTATGGGAAAGTTACAGACAGGTTTACCATCACTTGTAGTAATACCTAAAGAATGGCCTCTAATTATAATTGACTTAAAAGACTGCTATTACCATATTCCTATTCACCCAGATGATAAACACCGGTTTGCATTCTCAGTTCCTTCTATTAATAATATCCATCCCTGCCCGCAGTACCAATGAACTGTTCTCCCCCAGGGCATGTCAAATTCCTCAACAATGTGTCAATTTTTTGTAGACAAGATTCTGAGCCCTGTTCGTCAAAGATTTCCACAAGCCATAATTTGTCATTACATCGATGATATATTAATTACAATGAATGATGAAACAGGTTTACAGAAATTATATGTTTATGTGATTGTTTGCAAATGGCAGGACTGAAAATATCTTTAGAGAAAATACAGATTATGCCATCATATCAATACTTGGGTGTTATTTTGGACAGAACTTCGATGCATCCACAAAAAATTTCCATCTAAAAAGAAAATCTTAAAACACTTAATGATTTTCAAAAACTTCTAGGTGACATAAATTGGCTCCGACCTGCTTTAGGAATTCCGAATACAGAGCAATTTAATCTATTTAAAACTTTAGAAGGTGGGGGCCGGGTGGTGGCGCTGAGATAAGGTGCCTGTGCTAACCTAGGACAGACCATGGTTCGATCCCCTGGTTCCCCATATGGTCCCCCATGCCTGCCAGGAGCGATTTCTGAGCGAATAGCCAGGAGTGACCCCTGAGCGTCACCGGGTGTGGCCCAAAAACCAAAAAAAAAAAAAAAAAAAAAAAACTTTAGAAGGTAATCCTGCTTTAGACAGCCCCAGAACTTTAACACCAGCTGCTAAAAATGAATTGGACAGTTTTTTAAACAGATTGCAAAATTCATTTCTCTTAAGATTTATCCCAGGAAAGTATTTTTACTAATTTTCCCTACAAATGAAACCCCAACTGCAACTTTAATGCAACAGGCTGGTCCTCTGGAATGGGTGTATTTACATAATAAACAGCCTAGGTCTGTGAGATCTTAATTGGAATTAATTTCAGAACTGATTATTAAAGCAAGACTCAGATCAATATCTCTATTAGGGTTTGACCCAGATGTAATAATTTTGCCAGTATCCCTTTCTCTTTCTTCTCTCCTGACATGGCCAACAAACAAGTAAGACTACAACTGCCCTGGGACCCACCCTCGGCAAGGACTGGCCCAGCACACGTGGGGCCAAACCTGCCTGGTGATTGGGAGCCAGAGACTTTTAAGAGACGCCAACCATGCGCCTTGCTCCTTTCTCTTTCTTCTCTCCTGACATGGCCAACAAACAAGTAAGACTACAACTGCCCTGGGACCCACCCTCGGCAAGGACTGGCCCAGCACACGTGGGGCCAAACCTGCCTGGTGATTGGGAGCCAGAGACTTTTAAGAGACGCCAACCATGCGCCTTGCTCCTTTCTCTTTCTTCTCTCCTGACCCACAACCAAAAAGCGCGGCCGCTCCTCTTCGCTCCGCGGCCGCGCTCACCTTATAACCCTGTATGAAATACCAGCAGACATGCACTCGGCCTCTCCAGCCCCTTTGCCACTGAGCTGCTACACCGAGGAAACCCTGAGCCACTAAGACCAAAGCGTCTCTGGGGACCAGTTTCTGCCTCTTCCACCGAGCTAAGACCAAGGCACCGCTAAGATCCAGGCACCGCTAAGACCAAGGCATATCCAGAGACCAGCTTCCTTGGGCCCCCAGAGTCCTTAAAAAAAAAAAAAAACAACAGCAGCCATGCACTCAGCCTTTCCTCTGCCTATGGGTGACTATCCTTCCACTGTAACCTTACCTTACATTCTTTCTTTGTATCTTTGTTCTCATAATTAAAAATAAAAATATAATAAAAAAAATAATTTTGCCAGTATCAAAAAAGGAAATTGAGTCAATATTGCCTCTTAATGAATCTCTACAAAGGGCCTTTTCAGATTTCACAGGGGAGATTTCTTCTCATTATCCACCAGGAAAAACTTGGGACTTTTTGAAAAAGACTCAATTGGTTATTTCTTTAATTGTTCAGAACTCTCCTATTCCCAACGCAAAGGTTATTTTATGTAGATGGTCATCTGGAGGAAATGGAGGGATAGGTGGAGAAAAAATTAATATAACCATACATACCAAGTACAAGTCTGCACAGAAAGTTGAATTAGCAACGTTAATTTTCTTATTAAAAAATGTATCTGAAGCCATAAATGTTTCTGATTCATTGTATGTTGTAAATTTATGTCTGGTGATAGCCACTGCCTCTATTAATGCTCACTGCCCAATTATACAGAATTTACTTTAAAAAACTACAACAGCTTATACAAAAACGAACTGAACCCATATTCATTACACATATTAGGGCTCACTCAGGTCTTCCAGGGCCAATGGCACAAGGAAATAAAACTGCTGACTTGTTAGCAATGGCTATATTTAAATCACCTGTAGAAGAACATACAGCCTTACACACGAATGCTCGCCATTTACATGTAAATGATCAAATTCCATGGAGGCAAGCTAGAGAAATTATAGAGATGTGTAACAGCTGTGCTCCATTAACAAAAAAGACTCACGTAGCAGGAGCAAACCAAAGAGGTTTGCAATCTAATGAACTTTGGCAAATGGATGTAACCCAAACAGATATATTTCCAAAAAAACCTTATCTTCATGTGGTGGTGAACACTTATTCTCGGTTTATTTGGGCAATCCCGATGTCTTCCCAAAAATCTAGGGCTGTTTGCAGTTTTCTTTTGCAATGTTTTTCTGTTATGTGTATTCCATATTCCATCAAAACTGATAATGGGCTCTCCTATATAAGCAAAACTTTTGAATTACTCAGAGTTCCATATCCTTCATCTTTGCAGACTTACAATGGACTTCGAAGGACTGACACATTTTGCATTTGTAGAATGAGTATAATCCTTTGATATTTGATACTAGTCTTCCTTTGCCTATTGTAAGTATTGCTCTCCTCCATCTTAATTGTTATTTATAGGAATTTTTCTGAGATATAACAATTTTAGGTTAGTGGCTTTGTTGTACTGTTGATACTTTCCCAAATGATGCTTTTCACTCGACTTTGCTTTAAAAAATATTTTTCAGTGGTTTTACATTTGGGAATTATTTTTGCTTTAAAATTTATGTTGATTGTAAATGTATATTGTAATTAATGCCATATATTTCATGAAGGTTTTGCTTAGGATTTGTGAGTCATATATACTGTTGCATTGTTTATTATTGATATTTACTAAAAAGGGGGAATTGTAGAATATTTTGTATTTATTTTATGTATTGTATTTATTTTGTATTAAGAAAAATAAAGCTTTGAAGGGGAGGCCAAAGGCGACAGTTGGACAGTGACAGTTGGAGAGAAAGGATAAAAGGGGGGAGGGGACAGACGGAGGGGGCCAGGCAGAAAGGGAGGCTAGGAGAGACAGGGAGAGAAAGGAGGAGGAAAGTAAGAGGAGGGAGAGAGATTAAGGGAGAAGAGAGAGAAATTAAGAGAGAAGAAGAAGAGAGAGAGTGCAGAGATAGGGACAGAAGTCAGAAGATTAAGAGAGAAGATCAGAGACAGGGAAAGAAGACAGAGAAACAGAGAGTGACAGGGAGACAGAGAAAGAGACAGAGACAGACAGAGAGGAGAGGGAGAGATCGAACCAGGGAGGATTAGGCTCTTTTGGCCAAACCTTTTGTCCCACCAAATCTATTTGTTTGAATCATTTATTGCAGACGATTTTTGCCAAGGTCTCCCAGAGAAATGGGAGTTGGTCACTCAATTTGTGAGGTATTTGGGGACCCTGGATATATTAGCAGTGGGCTCTGCCACATCTTCACCCAACAAACTCTTTTTCTATTTATTTTTGTAATTGAGTTTTTAAGGTTTTGTGAGTCCTTTCTACAATGACCTGTCCCCTACAATTGTAAGGAATTCCTTTCAGATATCTTATCTGCCATTCTTTGAAAAAAAATTCAAAAGTTGGGGCTGGGCGGTGGCGCTGGAGGTAAGGTGCCTGCGCTAACCTAGGACGGACGAACTGCGGTTCAATCCCCTGGTTCCCCATATGGTCCCCCGTGCCTGCCAGGAGTAGCGAATATCCAGGAGTAACCCCTAAGCCACCGGGTGTGGCCCAAAAACCAAAACAAAAAAAATTCAAAAGTTTTGCTAACATAGGCTGGCCCATTATCAGTTTTTATAGAAATTGGAATACCCATCACAGAAAAACATTGTAAAAGAAAACTACAAACAGCCTTAGATTTTGGAGAAGACATAGGAATTGCCCACATAAACCGAGAATAAGTGTCTACCACAACATGAAGATAAGGTTTTCTTGGAAATAAATCTGTTTGAGTTATATCCATTTGCCAAAGTTCGTTAGACTGTAAGCCTCTTGGATTTGCTCCTACTGTGTGAGTCTTTTTTGTTAACGGTGCACATATGTTGCAATTTTCTACAATTTCTCTAGCTTGTCTCCATGTAATTTGGTAATTCAGATGTAAACAGCGAGCATTTGTGTGTAGGGCTGAATGTTCCTCTACAGGTGTTTAAATATAGGCATTGCTAGCAAGTCAGCAGTGGCTCAGTTAGTTTTTGAAGAAGCTGCTGTAATGGTTTAAGTAAGTTCTGTATGATCTGGTAATTAGCATTAAGGGAAGCAGTGGCTATCACATGAGATAAATTTACCACCTACAAAGAATCAGAAACTATATTCATGGCTTCAGATACATTTTCTAATAGGTAAATTAACATTGATAATTCAACTTTCTGTGCAGATTTATATTTGGTATCTATGGTCATATTAATGTTTCTCCGGTTATTCCTCCTTTTCCATTTTGGGATCCATCAATGTAAAAAACCTTGGCATTGGGACTAGGGGAATCCCGAACAAATGAAGAAATAGCAAACTGAGTTTTCTTTTAAAAGTCCCAAGTATTTCCTGCTGGATAATGGGAGGATATTTCTCCTGTGAAATCTGAGAAGGCCCTTTGTAGAGATTCATTAAGAGACAATATTGACTCAATTTCCAGTTTTTGTATTGGCAAAATTATTATATCTGGATCAAAACCTAGATTTGAGTCTTGCCTTGATAATAATCTCTGAAATCACTTGCAAGTAGGGGAACACTGAGCGAGGCTGTTTGTTATGTAAATACACCCATTCCGAAGGTCCTGACTGTTGCATCAAGGCCCCTGTGTGGGTTTCTATAATAGAGAAGATTAACAGAAATACCTTTTCTTCTGAGATGAATCTTAAGAGAAACGATTTTTGTAATCTGCTCAAGAAGATATCTAATTCATTTTTTTCTCGGGCTATCTAAAGCAGGGTTACCCTCCAAAGTTTTAAACAGATTAGGCAACTCTGCATTCGGGATTCCTAGTGCAGGGCAGAGCCAATTTGTTACCTAAATGTCTCTGAAAATCATTAAGCATTCTGAGGTTTTCTTTCTTGATAGAAAATTTTTGTGGACGTATTGACGTCCGGTCCAAAATAAAGCCCAGATATTGATACGGTGGCATTGTCTGTATTTTTCTAAAGCTATTTTCAGTCCTGATGTATGTGAACAGTCAATAACATAAGAGTATAAGTCCTGTAAATTTGCTTCATTGTTCATTGTGAGCAAGATATCATCTGTATAATGAAATATCATGGTTTGAGGAAATTTTTCACGAGCAGGGCTCAAAACCTTATCAACTGGCACATTGTTGGGGAATTCAGCATGCTGTTGCACTTCAAAATAAATGGTAGTTGTTGCAGAATAACCCTTGTTGGGGTTAACTGATGGATGAATGGAGAATGAGATCTTTCTCCTCCAGCTCAGACCACATGTCTGCTACCCTGTTCAGCCAGAGGTTCTGAGGTGAATGCAGTGGGTATAAAGCTAACAAGCAGTCAGGCTTCTGAAGGTAACAACTTTATTCTGTGCATAAGGCTGAAACCAAAAGCCTCAGAATTAGCTCCTGGAAAAAGCCCTCTCCTTCTGCAGACCCTTGCTTTTATACATCATAATCAGGTACCACCCTATTGTGGGAGCAGGATCAGGTCACACCAAAGGGTAGGGCACAATCACTGACCAGGATAGGATCAGTAACATAATAATCCCATGGAAATGTTTACATACACAACAGGTAGTTATCTCTTAGCTGATGGTAATGAATTTAAAGGTAACTGTGATTCAAGCCCTATTTGGTTCTTGTAAGATCTCACATTAGCTGTCAGAGCTAACATTAGAGAGATCATTTAACAAGAAAGCCTGTTTAGTGTACCTATTGGCATCACCCTCCATCCGTCTTCCCTCCCTCTCTTACATTGTACTTGTAATTGTATAGTTACTAATTATAAGTTTACTTATTGGGGCCCAGGAGATAGCATGGAGGTAAGGCGTTTGCCTTTCATGCAAAAGGTCATCCGTTCGAATCCCAGTGCCCCATATGGTCCCCTGTGCCTGCCAGGAGCAATTTCTGAGCATGGAGCCAGGAGTAACTCCTGAGCACTGCCGGGTGTGACCCAAAAACAAAACAAAACAAAAAAAAAAAACAAAAAAAAATAAATTTACTTATTTATTACTTCTTTTTTTTCTTTTTTTTAATTTTTATTTTTTTAATTTTGAGAACAAAGATGCAAAGAAAGAGGACAAGGTAAAGTTACAGTGGAAGGACAATCACCCATAAACAAAATTCACATAAGTCTCCTTGCTGATGTCTTAACATTGAATTTTCAGCCAAAGAATATTAAGAAAAATAAAACAGAACCCATGCATAATTACTTTGTCCCTCAGTCCCCGGATTGTGATACATATTTCCTAGCAGCATATAAAGTGTTCTAAAGCCATAAAACTTTACGTATCTTCTTAAATATTGAAGGCATAGTACTTCTTTACATTTCCATGAATGTGCATATTAGTTTAAGTTAGCCTCAAAAGTGGGTGTTTCTTTTAAAGGAATACAGTAAAAACGGCGTTAGAGTGGCAATACTTGTTTGCATCAGCCCACCAAAATATGGGGGGCATGGAAAGGAAAATCCTCGGCCTAAATACGAGGGGACCAAACACCTGAAGTTTTCTGGCTTAAGACCAGCTCTAGGCTCCAG
>PVKC010019569.1:0-19150 GCA_004027635.1 Crocidura indochinensis
AAAAAAAAAAAAAAAAAAAAAAAAAAAAAAAAAAAAAAAAAAAAAAAAAAAAAAAAAAAAAAACTAAACTAAACTAAACCAAACTAAACTAAACTAAACTAGCTAAACTAAACTAAACTAACTAAACTAAACTAACCTAAACTAAACTAAACTTAACTACTAGTCTTTACTTGAGCCTCTGAACTTGAAGTACTGTTTGGACCAAACACATCTGGCCACCGACCTGGAGTCAGCATGAGGAAAAGATGGAGTGAGCTCCGGAAGCTGCAACCTTTGGGAAGCAGTTCTTGCTGTGTAACTAGGGCCTGTGAGGGTCTGAAACCAATTACCTGATACTAGAGGCGCAGACCAGCATTTGTCAGCAGAATCATCCGTCAGGAAGATGAGCTAGAGTGAGGATGGAGAAGAGACGCAAAAAGTTGATTCCTGCTGAGCAGCCCAGTATTGGCCCACCAACAGATGTGAGGACATAACCTAGGGAGAAAAATGGCTGCTGCTGGTTTTCACCTGCCAAATTGCACACACTTCCCATCTTTGGCCAACTCCTAATTCTGAGAAGTGAAAGGCATAGAAACTGACCAGCAGTACACAGGTTCCCATGCAGGAAGTTTCTGCATTTTCCAATGGATGGATGTTCCTTTTCCTCCACCCTCATTGACATATTTAATTCCTAATTCCAGCAGAGCTGGTAAAAGTAGGTCTAAATCATTGCTGAAGGTGTCTATGTTTTGAGAACATAAGTATTTTTTCCTGAGCATTAAAAGTTGAAATATAAACTGGGTTACAAAGACTTTTGAAAAATAAAATTAAATACAAACTAGACTTTTTTTTTTTTTTTAACAATTACGCATGAGCAGTTTGTCTCTATTGCCCTAAGATCTAACATGATTCATTGTGGTAACAAGGTCCTTGTTATATTTGTGACCTATAATCGCCAATAGAGCTGGGGAATCAAGATTTTCTCCCACATCTGCAGTTTATGACTCTTTTGAAGGATGGGACAATAATTATGGGGGAAAAGTTTAGAAATTCTCCTTTATAATCAGTAAGAAATGTCATAAAACTAAATTCACTAAAAATTTCACTAAATTCTCATCTGAGTTCATTTTTTGCAAATTAATATTACATAATACTAATAAATTGTTCCAGTAGCATTTTTATCAATTTGAGCATAAAAATGAGAATATAAAATAAAATTTTTGAGCCAGAGAGATAAAGTAGTGGGTTGTATGTGCTTTGCCTCCCTAGCAGCTGACACACGTTTAATCCATGGCTCCACATGTCTGTAGCCTCCCTTGCTCCCCCAGAATTGATGATCCTTGAGTACAGAGTCAGGAAAACTGTTGAGCCATATCTCCCACAAAAATAAATGGAAATAAAGTAAACAAAACGTCAAATTTTAAAAGGCTCCTTCTCCATTTGAAATTTTAAGAAGTACAAAAAAAAAAAACAATGAAAAAGTCTTATTTTATGTACTGTCTAAATATGCATTTGACACTGTCCTCCTCATGACACATTTGTGGAAGAACACAAACTAGCATTTCTCATTGTTCCCCCCACCTGCAGGAAATGCTTTTCCTATTGGGGACATTACATCTCTCAGAGAAATACTTATCCCAATGCCACTTCATATATAGCTGCCAACACCTGGACCTTTCTGTGGCTCATTTCAGATCACATCCTTGGGTTATAAAATATATCCTGGCCAATTCTGCTTTATTCTTATCAGAAACACAAGGGGAAATAATTTTTTTACTCTTATGTGCTCAGATTAAGAATGGTAAGTTACTCAGTGTACCGTGTGTAGTAAAATGGTGTGCTAAAGATACATTCAGACATAACAAAGCAGAGAGCTGGGACTTGGAAACACATACGACTTCTGTTTCAGGTCATTTAGAAAGATTTGGGGATTATATGAGTTGATGGTGGACAGATGTGTCTCTATAGTTCCAAGCTTTTTGGAAAACCTTGAAACCTCTGATGAGAGTTCAGGAAATCTACATTTATCATTGCACAAACAGATTTGAGGGAGGATTTTTTTCCTTTTTTTCTCAAGGGCAGTAAATGGATGAATGACAATACACTTATTAAGTGCACTGGAAAGCAATGTGATGCACAAAACGCACAGTTCATCAGGCAGGAAAATTCAGCTCTATTTTTAATATATTAGATTGTAATATATATTTATATTTAATGTGGTTTAGAAATCTAACATTATTTATATATAACACTAGCTTAATTAATACAAGTTGTAGTGTCTTGGCCCTGATCTACCTAAAGGAGCAGATAAGGAAGCTCTGCAGAAAACTGGAGTTTTATTTTTTGTTTGTTGTGTTTGGGAGCTGGGCTTCCTCTCCATAGTTACCCAAACAAAAGGACAGAAGGAATTGTGTGCTCTTGCCTCTTTCCCAAATCCAGGAAGGCCTATTGGAAAGATTTTTGCACATAAGCAATTACTTCAACCCTGAATTGATAAAAAATTTTACTCTCATGGAACTTGGATGAAAAGCAGCAGGCTTTAATGCCAAATTTGCCACTTTTTAGCCTGGGGTCAAGCTTGGATTTTATCTTAGAGCTTTAGTCCTCCCATCCTCAAATCCACTATTTTATGGGCTTAAAAACCCACTGTGAAGATCTCATAAGGTGATGGAGATGACAGTGCTCTAAGAGCTGAGAAAAGCTATACAAATACAAGATACTGTATATTATTATTTTTATTGGCTGTCTCTCACTGAGCAGTCCAGGGAACCAGCAGTGTTCCAAGAGATTAAGATCTCAGCTTTGCATCTCAATGAAAAACAGCACTTCCAGAATTGCAAGGTCCTCCTTCCAACATCTCTCCTGGGGGGGAAATGCCTTATGCTTAATCATCAACATCACCACTTCCTCCACTGAGAGCCATATCTGATGATGAATCACCCCAGAAGTGATCTAGCCTCACCCCTTGCTAGGCTGAGGAAATATCAGCTGGTCGAAGTATTTATCTTTAGATGGGACAGAAACAAAAATCACAGCCCCCAGAAAATTTTAACTTGGCCAATATAAATGCAGATGCTATATTTTCACTCTTTGCTAATGTTGAGTCACAAGTCCCACCTTTTCATTCTGATCTTTGTAGTTATTCCTTTTTCCTTCAGTACTGTTCATAGTAATGAATAGCTACCATGCCATCATGTATTCATTCAAATCACAAATGTTTGTTAGAAATCAATTATGTGGAGGACAATGAGTTAGGTCTTGGTATACAGAATGGATTGAGTTCTGAACTCATACATGTATAATCAAACCCAAGTAGAGTCAATGTAAATATATTTCAGAAATGGGCATAAGATATTCCACCATGTATGATATGGATCTAAAAAAAGAAAAATTCTGAAAAGTAAAAACCTTCCTTCATATATTCTTTCACTAAGATATACTTAATCTTGTTTTAGGGATTGAAACAGATTTCTCAGAAGGAATCTCATGTAAACTGAGTTTTGAAAAAGTAAATAGGATTTATCTTGGGAAGCCAATCCTTTTTTTTCTTCACATTATCATGTATATAAGATCTAATTTTTATAGTGATTCATCTCTATCTTATCTTTAGTATTATAGCCTATTACATTTAAAGTTTTGGTGGGAGATGCCAGTCCCAGAGTTGCTTGGGGTTTACTTCAGGGCTGTGCATTCTGGGATCACACCAAGCAGCAACTGGCCAACCAAATTTAGTTCTAGGGTTTGAATCCAGGTCAGCTATGTACAAGGCAAGTCTGCACTACTATCTCCCCAGCCTAAGACTAGTACTTTTCTATTAGTCCAATTCGCCATTAATACTTGCCCATGCACCATTCACTAGTGGTCTCAATCACTATGGTAATCGTAATTCCAAGGAATAGATTTTATTAGTTCTATCTATTATAAGCCTGCATTGAAACTAAATTCTTTACTCAATTACATCTGAATTATGAGAGAAATTTGACCATGTAAATTACGTAAACCCTTAAGAAAGTATGACACTAAATAATTATAATAAAATTGTGCTGCTTCTTCCTAGCCTGCAAACTTTTCCAAATAACTCTTTCAGAGCTCTAAGTTAGCTGACTCTAACTATCCATTATTAATTCTCAACATGTCATTTTGAGGTTTCCAAAATGCTTTCCAAAATATTTTAACTTTCTAATTATGTACAAAATATGTACTAAAAAGATTCACATACTTTAATTTCTTATATTTCTGCTTGCTCCTGTCCAGCAAGAGTTGGAATTTTGATCACTCTAAATAAGGGATATCCAATGTACCACCTGCATAGATTAAGAGAACATCAGATGCTAGAGATTGAACCTAGGACTTCTGTGGTCTTAAATGCTTCACTCTTATTATGTTAATGGTGTTGCAGGTAAGGAGTTTAGTGGAGCTCAGAAAAAAATTTTTTTTTGAGAAAGCCAAGGTTTGAAACACAAACCAGCTTAAAGGCCTAAAAACCATTGAAACATTGGACCCATTAATCCAAAGTTGACCCCTTGGCCACAACTCTAGCAATAGACAGACTCTGGTGGCAGTTTGGGGAAATCATTTAAGAACTCACTTGGCAAAAAGTAAAGGTGTGTATTTCCTCATTCTGGGGTCACCCACAGCTTGGCTTGACTTGTGTTCTCTTGGCACTTTTCCCCATTCTTGGGATCGCCTGAGATGCATAATTCATTTCTTTTACTTTATGCATGTAACATTCTTCATCTTGGGGATTTGCCCACTTTTCTACTTCAGATGTGTTCTTGGCTCTCTCCACTCTAAAGAAACCTACATTTTTGTCTGAGCACAGAAATTTCTTTCTCTCTTCCCTCTTATTTTCCAAATAAACTAATCTTAGTTCATTATTCATCTCCTTCCTGAAATTGCTTTCTGCAAAGGTGCATGATAAATTGGAAAGAGGTTATGATTTATTTTCCTTTTTCCAACATAAAGCAATTCTTTACTGCATCCTAAATCCATGAATCCCTGAGAACTCAAATAGTGGGGACCAGTTTTCATATTGAATAGATCAAGGGAACTTCAGGTACAGCTTGACATCTGCTCCATGGAGTTGAGGCTACTGACACAAAGGTTTGCATTATATAGATGCTCTGAGCAAACTTTATCATCCGTGATCTACCCAGACACTTCCCAGGTGACCTAAGAGGAAAGAGACAGATTCCCCTCTTGAGACAATTACACTTGCCCCATACTTCACGTAAGTCACCTACAGCAACATTGCATATAGCCATACCTTCTTATCACATTTCCTCATGTTTATGTTCTCTGTTCATCTTTGTGTCAACCTCAGAGGAATGTTTATTCTGTTATCTTCAAAGCCTTTTAAAGCTGTTATCATTTTTACTACTTTTTATATATGCAAATTAGAATATGCTCAGTTATGTAGATAAAAGATAAATAGAAATAAATAAATAGTAGAAATAAATTTAATGCAAAAGCATGTTTGAATGTCACCTGTGACACATTTCAGAATTTATATTTATCAAAATTTTCTTTGATACCTAGAGACAATAAGGATGAGGGCTGGAAGAACAAGACCATGATATGAAGATGATCACAAAGAATGTTGAGTGCAGTTAGAGAAATAACTGCACTAACAATTATCATGACAATGGTAGTGAGTAACAGAAATAGAATGCCTATCTTGAAGATAGGGTCGGGGAGGAGGGAGATGGAGGTCCTTGGTGACAGGAAGGCTGCACTGGTGAAGAGGGTCTTCTTTTTTATGACTGAAACCCAACTAAAAATGTTTGTAATTATGCTGCTTAAAATTATTATTAAAAGAAAACAAATATAAGAGCTCTTAAAATTTTTATTTTCTCTTTATTTTAAAACATTGTGGTGCACAATTGGTGTAAATTTGAACTACAAATGAAAAAAAAATGTTTTCACACACCGAGGCTGCATAACACAGATTTCTACTTTGGAAAAAAATCTTTTGCTAAATATGTTTAAAAAATGTTGATCTAAGCTCTTGTTTCACTTCACTTCTCCTGCAGAGTAATGATATCTTAGCAGAGTTTGAGATCATGTTAAAAATACAATTCAAATAAGAATAAGTTGCTATTTTTGAGTCACATGGATGATTTTGCCTTCCATGTTTCCCTCAGAAGCAGCAATATTTTTGTGTTGTTGCTTTTAAGGATGACAGTGATGTTTGATGTTTGTTCCTTTATTTGAACAAGCATACACATGATGCTTATGCTTATAACATATATTAAATAACATATATATGACAGACATATATATATTTATGTGATAATACATACCTCACTATCTGTATTATTAGGAAAGATAAGTAACAATAGTATTGTCTAGAATAAACCTCCATACTTTTAGGCTCAGCCTTTCCAATCTGGAAGTATATTTTCACAATACTGTATTAAAAATTAATAGCATTTACCAATTTAGAAGATCAGCATTATCTTTGGCAGTGAAGAAAGAATTATGAGTTAAGATGTAAGGAACGTTCTGTTTAAGATTGTCCCTAGGACAAACTAGGGACAGAGTAAGAGGTAGAGGAAGAGGATTTTAAGGAGTTTATTATGTCACAATAAAAGACATTCTGCATAATTTATTCAAGGAAACTGGTAGTTTTACATGTGGAGTTGGGGGGTTCCATCCCATCTTTATTCTTCAGTGGCATCTTAATGCTCATTGCTTTCAAATAGTATTTCTATTAGGCAAGGCTGGGAATAGTAGTTACTTAAATTTTACTTTATTCCTTAATAAAACTCCAGATAAGGAGTTTTTTGTTATCAACAGTCTCATCAAGTTTTTTTTCTCAGTTCAGCTGTAGGCGATAAACACGTAGCTACATGTAGCTATACTCTGATTGCTAACTCTGCTCTGGGCTGAATTGCCATTGTCTTTGACTATTTTTAGGAGATTTTTTAAGTAACATGTAAAGGCATTCTCCTTATTTGATTAAGTGACAATTAATTACAATGGCATGTTCCCATTCTTCTGAAATTAGTGGAACTTACTTATCTGGACTTCTGAAAGTACCTGATGTAAAGAAAGATAGCAAACACAAGAACGAAAAAGAACATTTACTTTTGATTGAGCTTTCTTGTACTTAATTGACAACTTGTACTTGACTTAATTTATCTCTGATCTATTAATATTCCAACAACAAATTTCTATATACTTTAAGAAATTTTGGTGTATTAGTTATAGAGAATAGCAAGGCACTCAAGAAATAGTCCAAAGCATGGAGATGGGTGAGAAAAGGTAAATATTATTCTAAACTGAATATAAGGAATTGAATTATCCATTTCTAACAGATTTTTAAAACATTGCAAATAATATTGTTCATGCAAAAACTAAACACAACACATGATTTTTCCTATATTTTGATAGCAACATTAAAATAAACCTATATAACAACATTTAAAGAAAACTTATTCTAATAATACTATTCTAATGCTTAAAGTTTTTTCATGACCTTCCATTATTAGGAAGACTATAACACACAAAGAAGAAACCTTGGCAGTGATTCCAATGTCATTGACTTCTATTGATTTTTATTGTATTTTATTTCTGAAAGAATGAATATACTTAAACAATTAAAAATACAGGAAATGAATCACTCAGTAAGAAGGCATTTTCCAGTTTTATTGGAATATAAAAGAAAAAAGTTAAACCAGTAAGCATTTAGTAATACTGTCAAATATGCATATATCTGGAAAGAAAGCTTACTCTATGAGTTTATGAAGTAAAGTAATTAATATGCAATTCTGAATTGAGAAGCTTTTGATCAAAGATGAAAATTCTTATAAAATAAAGCAAAGGAAAATATTTAAAAGTCAAAATAAACTCTTCTTTCCTCTAAAATATTTTATTTACTCTAGTTAATCACCCTTATAAATAAAAAAAATATTTCATGTTCCTTGTTATCAAAGGTGTTCAAGAAATGTTAAACATTACCTTTGTCATCACTGTTTCCAGGTATTTGTTTATGTTTTGTAAAAGTATATGGATTCAACAGGCCTATTCAAGAACCAAATTGAATCTGTAACTTTCCCATCTGAAAGCTAAACTGAGATGTACACTTTCCTAGATAGATGCTCCATGTGACATAATGAAATAGTTCAAGCACTGGTCATTAGAGAACTAGTTGCCATTGTTCCCTCTGTGTTTCTAGAATTTTTGGCCACATTGTCTAGAACTAACTTGTGCAAAGCTTCTTTGCACCCTGCTGAGAATTTTTCAGAGTATTTGGGAACATTCCAAACTTGCTATAAATGACCCGATATTTATACTCAGGGTTCTAGTCCATATCTTCTCATTTGACTGCTTCATGTCAATGAACTCTGGTTTTCTTTCAATAAAGTGAAATTTGCAATCAATATTGACTAAAAATGTTTTAACAATGCAATGACTACTATGAAAGTCAACCTAGAAAATAGAAAGTAGTACAATGGCAAAGCATTCCCCAAGGAAGCTATTTCAGTGTTTAATAATTCATCCTTGCCTCATTTAAGATGGTAATCTTCTTGCTAAAGAAGGTGTAGGTGAAAATGATGTGAAAAACAGTAAAAGGACTATGAATTGTCTAAAATATGTAGATAAAGATATATAAAGGATCAGATATTTATGGTAAAATTACCAAAATATGTTTTGTACTATACCACCAGATAAATAACCCTCTTCAAAACCATTTTACAAATAAAAATGAAACTGCTTAGATACTTCTTCTAGAATCTCTGAACCTAACTTTTTGGAAACAAATCCCATGAAAGGAAATGAGAAAATAGCATTCCAAAATCAATACACGAGCCCTCGAAGAGTCATTCACATAAAAAAATTGTAAGAGTAAAATCTTTATTTTACTTTATTAAAATTGTTGCATTCTAGAAATGTATACTAAAAAAGAACAAAGTAGGCTTGAAAAGCTAGGATCATTTTATTTTAAATACAATTTTAAAAATTCAGAATTTTTTTACTATATTTAGTATCTTGCTATTTTCATTATTCTTTGTTTTTTTTTTTTTTTTTTTTTTTTGGTCACACCCGGCAGCGCTCAGGGGTTACTCCTGGCTCATGCTCAGAAATTGCTCCTGGCAGGCACGGGGGACAATATGGGGCACCGGGATTCGAACCGATGATCTTTTGCATGAAAGGCAAATGCCTTACCTCCATGCTATCTCCCGGGCCCCTTCATTATTCTTTGTAACAGGCAAATTGAAAACAAATTATTTTCAGAGTTTGTAAGAAATTCTTTTGCAATATGTTTGATATTTATTATAACCTACTCAGAAATAAAATGAATTTCATCAAATTCTCAAGTCTGGATGAAAATGAGTTGCTTGTTGAAATGATCCCTGTAAGTGGAAGTGGAAACTTAATTTTACAAACTGAAAAGGAAAGTCCTCAGTGTTTCTTCCTTCACTGCATCAGTGATTTTTTTTTCAGAAGTCACACCTAAAGGTGCTGGAGGATCTAAGACCATTTTCCACAAAGCACAGTCTATATATACTGGATTGATGTTTCGAAACTAAGGAGAAGCAGTGCTCACTGAGTAAACATGGCCACAGCTGGTGACAGTTATGGGGCCAAACAGATCTGGGGATAAGAACCAGTATTTCACTTGCTCAAGCAGGTATGGACTCTACCATTTGACCCATACTGCACCCTGATAAACTTTATGTCACTTGTTGAAAATTTCTATGCAATTTCAGAGAGATATCTCCTTCTACTAAAGTAATAATATAGAAATGGCATTTGATGCTTTATCACATTCTCCCTCCAACCCCACTCCATATCTTATCTCTACCTCATACACGCATACAAGAAGCCAATAATGAATATAAGTGACCATGTTTAGAGACTTCAGGATGTATCTTCTAATGAAACTGATGCGGTAAATAAAATGGGATGTTAAAATAAAACAAGTATATATTTCTTAGAAACATTAACTTGGGAATCGGTTTCCTCCTCTCTGACCTAATTGATTCACCCCTTGAAATCTCTTTTCCTTAGTTTTTTATTCTATGACAGTCACAATTAATTAGTTGATTTTCTCTTGTCTGACATATGCTAATCTTAGGAAGCTGAGATTTTTTTGTTGATTCCCTTTTTTCAAAAAGAATTCTTCAAAACATCCTTCGTATTCAACTCATGGGTTAAATACATACTCAGACCAAAAGCACCTGTCGACTAATTTCTCTAATTCACATAGAGCATTTGAAACAATTCTTAGCCTTCCTGCTTGTCCTTAAAATCCTCCTCCAGGTTATTTGCTCCGACTCTGTTTTCTCAGCATGCTTAATAGGTCATGCACAGATGCTATCAATGGCCTTGTTAAATCTTTGGATAGTGCTCTGCAACTCCTTCCCCTCCTTCTCCCAAAAAGTGTTGTACACAACTTAAAACTAAATTTAACTTCCCCTTTAGTTTGTAAAGACCCTGAAGATCGAGAGCCTCAAATTTTCTGTCCTATGCTAAAAGTTATGAAAAGAAGATAAGTTTTGCTCTGTCAATTTTGGTCTTGCCAAAACAGCTAAGAACAATTTCATTTCTTATTTAAAATTAATTTTCTTCAGTCATCTGTCCTTGACCTCTTTGAGCACTTCTGAACAAGAGAAATGAATAGAGAATTCTAGTAGACAGATCACTTGTATATGGATTAGAGGACTATGAGCTACTTCTGTGCACTCTGTAGAGAAAGGGCCCATAAGACAGGAAAAATGCTTTTCTTGTCAGGAACATAGCTTTTCCACATGATACACTATGACAAACAAGACCCTTTGAGCTGATTTAAAATGCAATAGTTGATATTAAAAAATAGTTGATATAAAAATTAACAGGTGGGAATATATTAAGCTGAGAAGCTTCTCCACCTCAAAGGAAATAGTGCCCAGGATACAAGAGCCACCCACTGAGTGAGAGAAACTATTCACCCAATATCCATCAAATAAGGGGCTAATATCCAAAATATACAAGGCCCTGACAGAACTTTACAAGAAAAAAAACATCTAATCCCATCAAAAAATGAGGAGAAGAAATGGACAGATACTTTGATAAAGAAGAAATATAAAGGCCCAAAAGGCACATGAAAAAATGCTCCACATCACTAATCATCAGGGAGATGCAAATCAAAACAATGATGAGATACCACCTCACACCACAGAGATTGGCACAAATCACAAAGAATGAGAGCAAGCAGTGTTGGCGGGGATGTGGAGAGAAAGAAACTCTTATCCACTGCTGGTGGGAATGCCATCTAGTTCAAATTTTATGGAAAGCAATATGGAGGTTCCTCCAAAACCTGGAAATTGAACTTCCATACGATCCAGCTATACCACTCCTAGAAATCTACCCTAGGAACACAAAAATACAATACAAAAATCTCTTCCTTACACCTATATTCATTGCAGCACTATTTAACCATAGCAAGACTCTGGAAACAGCCAAGATGCCGTTCAACAGATGAATGGCTAAAGAATCAGTGGTACTAAAACAGTGGAATATTATGCAGCCATCAGAAGAGATGAAGTCATGAAATTTTTCTATACATGGATGTACATGGAATCTATTATGCTGAGTGAAATAAGTCAGAGAGAGAGATATGCAGAATGGTGTCACTCATCTATGGGTTGTAAGAACAATGAAAGACATTCTTGCAATAATAATTTTCAGAGACAAAAGAGAGGAGGGCTGGAAGTTACAGCTCACCTCATGAAACTCACCACAAAGAGTGATGAGTGTAGTTAGATAAATAACTACATTGAGAACTAACCTAACAATGTGAATGAATGAGGGAAGTAGAAAGCCTGTCTAGACTAGGTTACAGGCCGGTGTGGGGTGAGGAGGAAGGACATTTGTTCATGGTAATGTTGCACTGGTGTAAAGATATATATATATATATACATATATATATATATGTATATATATATGTATATATATATATATTCTTTACACTGACTGTATAGAAAGAGGAGGTACAATAAATGCACCCCATACACACCTCAACCCAGTCCCTTTGCCTGGTCTGTATTGTGAATTGGGGGACAAATAAAATAGATTACAGGTAGGGGTGGGGTGGGGAGGAGGGAGATTTGAGACATTGGTGATGGGAATGTTGCACTGGCGATGGGGGGTGTTCTTTACATGACTGAAACCACAATTATGCTTGTAATCAAAATGTTTAAATAAAATATTAAAAAATAAAATAAAATAATGGTGTCTGCAAAAATTGTTTTCCAACCAGTTAACCACATGTATAGTTTACCTACACATATCAATTACAGTTTTCTTGCACCTAAAAACAAAATACTATCTCAAAAACATTAAGTCACTAGGGTAAATAAAAGAAACATCTCTTCAAAAAAATAAATTGATCTTTAAAAGTTGATATTGTATAGAAAGAGGAGGGACAGTAAATGCACCCCATATACACCTCAACCCAGGCCCTTTGCCTGGTCTGTATTGTGAATTGGGGGACAAAACTAAAAAAAGCATACTTTCAAAGAAATATCATCAAATGGCTTTTTGAGATAATTATCCTGAACTATTTTTAATAAACCCTCATAACCTTTCAAAAAAACGTTGATATTGACAATTATATTTCCTAAATGACCCATTTTTACCCATTCTTAACAAAATGACTCATTTTTTAAAAGTGACTAAATTTTTATGATCAACTAAGCCAACTATGTGATACATGGTTTTGAAATAAAGTTATTTATATTAAAAAGTTATAAATAGGGGCTGGAGTGGTGGCATAGCATTGGGCATTTGCCTTGCACGTGACTGACCTAGGACGGACCACAGTTTGTTCTCCAGCATCCCAGATGGTCCTCCAATCCAGGAGCGATTTCTGAGTGCATAACCAAGAGTAATCACTGAGTATCACTGGGTGTGACCCTAAAACCAAAACCAAACAAACAAACAAAAAATAAACAAAAAGTTATAAATAATTAATTTTATTCAAGAACATGTTCACATTTCATACAATATATTTATATAGCTGTATAAATTATAATTCCAAATATAAATACATGCAATTTATATATTATATCTATACTATAATAATATTATTATAATTATGCCAATTATTTTATTAAACATTATTAATTTAAAATTATGGTATGCATTTGATTGCCATATCTTCTTCATTTCCTTTTTCTTTTCAGGTTACTTTTAGTAATATTGAAAAATGTTTAGGAATCTTGGAAATTGAAAAGTAAATTTACAAATTGTCAGATTGCTTCCTTAGGATTAAATGAAATATTTTCCATGAACCCTATATAAATAAGGACATATATATCTTATTATGTCATCCTTACTAGTTGAGCCATTATTGATAATGCTAACTTTGGTCCTTTGATTAAAACTGTGTCAACCCAATCTTTCCACTGTAAAAGAACATTTCTTTGCAATTAGCAAGTAAACAGTGGAAATGTAGAATGAGATCATGTGACTACTGCTCAGTGAATGACTATGTGTGTGTATGTGTGTGAATGTATTATATATACATTATATATATATATATATATATATATATATATATATATATATATATTCAGTGGTTTTACTATCACTGGTGATCTTTGCTTCAGTTAATTAGAACTTGGTTCTTTTATAATTTTGTCATTCCTCCCACATTCATAATCTGGTATTCTTCTATATTAAAATGCTATTCACTCTCTCTTCTTTTTATGTACTAACAGTGCATATGAATAAATCTTCCTTAATTTAATAGGTTATTACATTGGACATAGATGAAGTACATGACTGCATAAAGTAAAGAATTAAGCAATTTATTATCATGTTCAGTTCTTAAACCCACACCTGCATTTTTTTGTTTCCTTAAAATCAGTTGTGACAACTAAAACAGAATTTCTTGAATATTTATTTCCTACTCCAATCATTGTAAGATCTTCAAAATAGACACAAGGAGAAATGAGGTCTTTGTTTCTTGGAACTCAATATACTAATCAGATGGCCAGTTGGTTATGGGAATTTCACTTATTAAGAAAACAGAACTAAGCATAGAATTTGGCAATTTGGACCATGACAGTTCTCTACATTTTCAAAAAAACAAAAGGCTTCCATACTGAGACACTGATTTCTCTGAGAAGATAAAAGTAAAAAACTGATTAACTAAAATTAAAGCAGAAAAAATTCTAATAACCAGCCAACACACTAATAAAAGAAACCCAGAAGCAATCAAAATGCATAATTAGACTTCTTTAGGTTTATGAGAGTGCTGATGGTGAACAGTGCCTTTTTTAAATAAGAAAAACAGATGTGACATACATAGTATTCAAGTATTCCTTTGCTTTCTTGGCCAGCTGATATTGCACAGTTCCAAAACCGAAATGCTGAATCAAGATGGCAGACTTCCTGCAGAGAATTTTAGGTAACTATTAAAGGAGTGAAAAAGAAAAAGGCATAGTTTTTGAATCATATAAGTTCATCTGCTTTTGGAATCCAAGTACTTGCTAAGAAAGTTTGTCTTAAAAATTATAAAAATTCAAAAATAGTTACCTTAGCTACTAAAGTTTCATTTATTATAAATTGAAGGTTTTGTTTTTTGTTTGTATAAATTGAGTTTTTTACGTTGGCAACTTAAAACAGTATTAAAATTGGCAGTGTAAAATTTTATTTAAAATGCTCCCAAAAGGTTAGAGGAAAGGAATGGATGAATGAAGGGAGGGTATCAGTGAAGAATATGTCAATAAACATGTCTGTTTATTAAAATTTAAACTCCAATTAAAACAAGGCCAGATGATTTACTCTGTAGATTCACATCACTAAACGAGATAGATGACAGTCCAGATAATGTTTCACACCAGAGCAATTGTAAAAATAGTTTTTGAAATATGTAGAGAGGGAAGAAAACAAAAAACAAGAAAGGGCACGTGTACTTCTTGGGTCTATGTGTTCACATGTGTTGTCTTGGTACATGGTATCTGAGTCACCTGCATTCCTCTCTTGATATTTGGATTTTCATACTTTCCTATTTCCATGCTGGGTTAGTAGAAGCTCTCTCTGCTTTTGAAGAAGTTTACACTTTCTCTGAAGTGCATTATTCTCTCTCTTTCTTATCCTTTGGAAATCCTTTCCTCAGACTTTCCAAATAAACCTGTTTTTATCCCCTTGCAAAAGAAATTATAAATATCTGAAAGTTAGGTAGAGATGGAAACATTAAAGAATAAGTAGAGTCTGAGGGGCTGGAGCAGTAGCACAGTGGTATAGCTTTTGCCTTGCACGAGGCTGATCTAGGATGGACCATGGTTCCATTCCCCAGAGTCCCATATAGTCTGGTACCCTAAGCCAGGAGTGATTTCTGAGTACATAGCCAGGAGTAACCCTTGAGTATCACTGGGTGTGGCCCCCCCAAAAAAAACCAAAACAAAAATCCTTCCTATGTGCTGTGGCTTCAAATCTTTATCTTATTTGTTTTTCATGGAAATTCTGCAAAATAATATGATCATTCCCATTTTTCAAGTTGTGAAACTGAGATTTATAGAGATTATCTTATTTGCCCAATTTTCTAGGTAAACAATGCATCCTCACAGAGAGAAATTCTTTACTAAAGAACATTCCGTCCAGTAAGTGATAGAATTAGGATCAAATTCTACCACAGCCTCTTGTCCAAGTCTATTTGCTTCAAATAATCTGAAGTTGACAATATAAATGCATAGTTGATAGAAGGATTTAACCTAGAGACTGATAATGATTCTCCATTATAATCTTTAAGCTTGGTTCTACATTATAATTTTTTTAAATTGTAATTTTAATTTTGGTTTAATATAGCAATATCACCTTAGAAAGAAAATTAATGCAACGCAATGCAGTCCAAATTTAATAATATGGTTTCTCTATGATCAGATTGCCTTTTCAAAGATTCTTTGACATTGCATATTCTGATTACTAGTTCCTTTCCTGAGCTATAACTGCAGTGTCCTTGTTTAAACAAATAGCAATGAATGCCATGCATTCAGGGAAATGTTTGCAATGAATTAGAGTTTAGAATTGTTCTTTGTATTGGTCCCATTCCAGGAAGCAACTGACTTGTTTCATAATGGAACCATCCTAAAAGGATAAATCAGGGTGACCCACTTGGAGACTTTCTAAAACAATGGCTACATCTGCATTTCTAAAAAGAAAAACAACTCAGAACATCCCAAATCAGAACCATGCCAGAAACAAAAATATCCTCCTTAGAAAGGAGGGTGAGTCCTGGGAGGCATTTTAGTTTGCTGTCATATCAGGCTGATGATAATTGGTTTAAACTGGCACTCCCACCAAAGCCATATCATTCATTACCTTGTCAGAATAAATCTACCTGCTCTGTCACAGGTTCGATTAAGAAGCCTTATCCTTTTGTAATAGCATCTTAATCTGAATTTGTGTACACTGCTTCATATAAAATGGATGCTTTCTGACTGCTTAGTGTTGGGCCTGGCTGTTCTTATTGCAAACAGCAGACTTAGGGAAGTTGGGCTGGAATCAGAAATGGGCTTTACTTCCTGCAGAGATAGCTTCAACTTAATCCCCACAGGAGTGATAAATTACCTAAGATTGCTAGCAGGGTGATTACTATTTTAGTCACACCCGGAGACTTTCTAAAGAACTTTGTAAAAATTTATTTTTGCTTCCTTGGCTTTGAAGACTTCAGAATGTGTCATATCAAGGTTTCAGAATGCTTTGCTCCAAATGGCAATGAAATTGTTTACTGAGTTTGAGTTACTTGTGCCCATAAAATACAGTGGAAATCTGAACTCTGTCTCAGTTTCAGAGCTACCAACTGGCCTCTGCAAGGAGCCCATGTGGTTGGAAACAAATACTGGCCTGAGGCCTCCCAATTCTTAACACAGGCTGTGTTTTTCACACTGACTGTATAGAAAGAGGAGGTACAGTAAAAGCACCCCATATACACCTCAACCCAGACCCTTGCCTGATCTGTATTGGGAATTTGGGAACAAAAACAAACAAACAAACAAACAAAAAACAAATACTGGCATGACTTGAATTTGAAAGCTCTTGAGGAGAGGATTTTAACAATTCAGAGAGTGGTTTGTTGGGCAGATAAGAGCAGTGGACATGGAATCTATTATGCTGAGTGAAATAAGTCAGAGGGAGAGAGATAGACGCAGAATAATCTCACTCATCTATGGGTTTTAAGAAAAATAAAAGACATTTTTGCAATAATTCTCAGAGACAAAAGTGAGTAGGGCTGGAAAATCCAGTTCATGACATGAAACTCACCACAAAGAGTGATGAGTGTAGTTAGAGAGATAACTACATTGAGAGCTATCATAATAAAGTGAATTAATGAGGGACATAGAAAGCCTGTCTAGAGTACAGGCAGTGGTGGGGTGGGAAGGAGGGAGATTTGGAACATTGGTGATGGGAATGTTGCACTGGTGAAGGAGGGTGTTCTTTACATGACTGAATCCCAGCTACAATCATATTTTAATCAAGGTGTTTAAATAAAGATATTAATAAAAAAAAGAGTCTTTCTCATGAAACTGCCTCTATCAAGAATTGGGAAGAGAGGGGCCCGGGAGATAGCATGGAGGTAAGGCATTTGCCTTTCATGCAAAAGGTCATCAGTTCGAATCTCGGTGCCCCATATGGTCCCCCGTGCCTGCCAGGAGCAATTTCTGAGCATGGAGCCACCAGGAGTAACCCCTGAGCACTGCTGGGTGTGACCCAAAATCCCCCCCAAAAAAAAAAAAAAGAATTGGGAAGAGAATGCACAGAGTGAGGACATGCTCTCTAACCATAGAATAATTAAAGACAGATACTATCTTTAGGTTAAGTGCTGGAAGTTATGTGCTTTACAACAACTAACATATTTCTATAACTAGAGCCCACACAATTTCTCCCATCTTTCCAATAAAGGAACTGAATTTATTTGACTTTATTAAGTTAGCAAAGATCACAAATACTGGTGGTTAGAAATGGGTTTCAAATCTGGTTAGACTTGCAGGAAAATATTCTTGGTAATTTAGCAAACTGCTATTCAATTGAGTCTGTGCTCAGAAGACTGTTGAGGTAAGCAATGCAATAAAAGGAGCTCTTGCTCCTGAGATCTAAATGGTTGGGAGAAATATGAGCTAGAGTTGCTGTCAAAGGTTTCTGCACTACAAGAGCAGCAGAGATCATTTCCGTAAATAATGAGTAACCTTTTTTTATTTTTAACAAGAAGGTTTCTTCAGATGCAGAGTAAAGGATGAATCTGAGCATGAGTGAACTGGGACATTGTGATCAGTTGGTCAAGCATAAGTAGAGACTTAATTTAAAAGCTCTGGTAGAGGTGTCAGGATGAGATGAGAAATGATTAACATGCAGTTGGAAGGGAGCGTAGTATTTCACTTCTAAACCCTACCTTAATATATGCATGTGCTCATCAAATGTTCACAATAGAAAAGAAAAAACAGAGAAAATCTAGTTTTATAGTCTATGATATTTTTCTGAGAATGGTGGTTTTTATTTTTAAGATGGAAACATCTTATTCCTCACCACATAACAATAGGTTACTTTGCAAATTAGTGGGACCATTTTCAAATAAAATCTGATTTCAAATAAAATCTGTTAAGACAAATAGCATATTAATCTAATAAAGAATGACCTATGAATATACCTTGAAATAAATGAGAACAATTTGGACAACCAACACTTTCATTCAAATAAAGTCATGTTTTATATTGGATTCATCATTTTTTGTCATACTTAAACTTTCTTTCTCTGACTTTTACTAAGTATCATGATTAAGTACCAAAATAGATTTTATGGATTGATTTGCTGTTAATGTTATGAAAGACTCATATGAAAATGGTTTATAATGATTGCCTTAATATTGGTCTTATTTAACTTAGAAACTTTTTGGTTAAAATGTATGACACATGTGGATTGTTTCAATCTATAAAGTAATAACCTAAAAAGTAAATAAACCAGACAAGTATTAAAGTAATTCTTTTAATAAGTAGACCATGTTTTCAATTCAAGAATAAATACCCATTTTGCACTAACCCTACATCAAATTTAGCATAAGAAATTAAGAGTACACCATGAATAATCCAGGTATTCATTCTCATGGATGCTGCCTTTTAGAATGAGAAACACATAACACACACACACACACACACACACACACACACACACACACGCATGCCTC
>PVKC010019570.1:0-19027 GCA_004027635.1 Crocidura indochinensis
ATTCTATTGATTTATTCTATAGAATAATGGCCTTTAGAATCACAGTTATTTATTTATTTATTTTATTTATTTATTTTTTTGTTTTTTTGGGCCACACTCATTTGATGCTCAGGGTTTACTCCTGGCTAAGCACTCAGAAATTGCCCCTGGCATGGGGGGACCATATGGTTCACCGGGGGATCGAACTGCAGTCCTTCCTTGGCTAGTAGTGCTTGCAAGGCAGACACCTTACCTCTAGCACCACCTCACCGACCCCAAGAATCACAGTTATTTAAACACAAAAAATTGATCTCAAAATGTTGGCAATAATATGTGGTCAGGCCAAACTCTAAAGCACTGATTTTTCTACCTTTACTATCTTGTCTCTACTGAAAAATATGTTCTACTCATTTACTCATATGTTTGAGTGAATCAACATGCAATCCAAGAGTAGAGGTAGATGTACAATATATTTTTTTATATATAGTTTGGGTGCTTCTTTATATGATTTGGTTGTGTGCTAGAAAATTAATGACTATTTTTAATTAAGAAATTAAATTGTTCTTCCAAATAACAGTAAATTCAAGAGTAGAACATTAAGTAACAAATCACTTCATTCGAGTCATTAAACTCCATAAATCTATAGCTATCTTCTAATGCTCTTATAATAACTCTTTAACTTCATTTAAATGTTATTCTTCCTATTATTTTTAATTTAATAGATTTTATATTAGATTGCATTTTCTCCACATGGTAATTTGATAAATTAGATAAATATGAGCTTAATTTTCAATACATAAATTACTTTATTTAAAGACCATGTATTACATAGTTTATCTAATACATTTGTTTCCAAGTAAGCAGAATTATTTTTAAAAATAGAAAAGGAAAGAAGGGAGCAAAGAAAGAAAAAAGTAAGAATAAAAATAAAGTACAGAAAGAAAAATGTGAAATGCATCATAAGTCATTAAGTTATTGTAAGGGAGTTTACTTAACTCTGGTGGTGATAGGTGCAGCAGGCATGGCCTCAGCAGGGAGGGGCTTGTTCTGCCTTCTCCTCTTGAGATTTTCAGTTTTCAGCTATTGTGCTGGTGTGCCCTTAATTTTTCAAAGCTTGGTTTACATCTCTCTTGAGAATAGATTGAGTCTTTGGAAATGGTGAATGCAGATCTGGTGACTGCCTAGGTTTAATTTTTTAATTAAATATATTTATTGAATGATAAAGAACCACAATATTTTGTCAAAAGTCAATATGAAAGTGGCCCTTTAAATGAAGACATGAACCTTATTTAGTTTTCAGAAACACTAGATTCACCTGCTGTCCAAGTCCTGGATCTGCCTCTGGAAGTAGCCAGTTTTGCCAGGGGCCTAGAACAACGCTCTTCTAAAAACTGTATTTCATAAAAGGTCATTGTACACACAGACATTTTCTTAAACACTTTCTTCATCTACTTTGTGAACATATTCCTTTAGAATTAAGGTTTTATAACTTTTGTGAAATTGGTTTTGGGACTAATAATATTATGTTCCTCCTGATGTCAGGATCATCAAGTTGAGTTTTGAAAACAGATTTCTGATATATAGTTGTGATTATGACATATGTACTTGTGTACATGACTCTGTGTGTGTGTGTACAAGTTACAGTGGAAAAAGAACTGGTGGGTGATTCCACATAGTGGTTTTATGTAAACTTGCTCTTGAAAAATAAATAGAAGAGGCTAGTAGTTGTAGTTCAGTGATATAACACGTTTTATTTTGCAAATGTGAGATACTGTGTTTGAACCCCACATAATGGAGATAAAGAAAGTATGGGTAGAAGCATCCTGGATGAATCTAGTAGGAGTTTTCCAAGCAGAGGGGCTAATGTCCTAGTTCTAGGGAACTGGTGGAAAAACATGTTCATAAAATATCTAAGATTATTTTTTAAAAACTCTCGTATACTAATATATCTAAAATGAGCTTGGTGTTAACTTAATCTTTAATATTTGGTGTGAACAGACATCAGATGCTGGAACCAGGGAGACTTGTCTTATATACTTGAAGTGACAGAGGAATTACCATAGTCTCCGCCCCAAATATTTCCATGAAATTTAAAGAAGGAAGGTGGTGTGTCTTTATTGGAACTTTGCCACTCTTTCAAACACCTGTTTCTCTGTCCACAACCCAAGTTCTATTCCTGGGTAAATACAAAATGAGACATAAAAGGAATTGCAAGACAGAGGCAACCACAAGAGGGCCCTGCTCCCTTTATCTAGTGGTTAAACACAATCTCATTTAAATTTTCCAGCAGCTCTGTTTTTGTTACAGTAGGTAGTATGACTTTGTAGGGTGATTTGTCTTGCATAACATACGATTTTCTGGAAATTTTTATCAAAGGATCAAGACTTTAGAGAAACAGTTCTTGCAAATTGGGTGCATTCTCTGAACAAACTCAGCTACCTCTGCCAGCCATGCAGCCTATTTTCTGCACAGGAATTATAATCTTGTTGATCCTGAGTAAGTACATTTATTTGAAACTTATATGATGTTCTATTACTATTGTAATAGTGTATGTATGTAATTGGTGTATGACCTTTAATCTTTATCAAATTGGATATTATTCCTCTCACTTTGCCAACATAACAAATACTTTTTTTCCTTTTATTTTATGTTCTAGGAGGGACCAGTGGAGACTCAGTAACCCAAACTGACGGGCTTGTTATTCTCTTAGAGGGGGAACCTCTGATCTTGAACTGCACTTACCAGACTAGCTACACACCTTATCTTTTCTGGTATGTCCAGTATGAAAACAAAAGACTTGAGCTTCTCCTGAAGAGCTCCACAGACAGAGAGAGGGCACCACATCATTTCCAGGCTGATCTTATTAAGGGAGACAGCACCTTCCACCTGAAGAAACTCTCAGTGCAAGTGTCTGACTCTGCTACATACTACTGTGTTCTGAGTGACACAGTGACAGGGGCAACAGGGGTAGCTGAGCACAAACCCAGAGGGCACAGGTGGGCCCTGACTGATGGGAGGCAGCCTCAGGAGAAGACTCTCTTCTAGAACAACCATGTATTCTGCCCTAGAGGCATCTTTGAGGTGCACACAGAGCTGATACCTCAGAGCCAAGGAACCTTAGAATTCTGATTACAGAAAGGATCAGACGAGTAATAGGGGAACATGATTACTTTGGAAATGCCTTCTCAAAATGCCTTTTTGTCTTCTTTGGAAATGCCTTTTCCACCTGGATTACATATTATCCTTAAAAAAATGGGGAACATATCCAGTGGGGCTAAGGGGTTACTCCTAGCTGTGTGTTGAAGGTTCACTCCTTGTAGAGCTTCATATGTAGGTTCATATGTGGATTTGGGGAACAAACCTGGGAGGGCCCTGTCCAAGGCATGTGCTTTATTGACTGAACTAGAGATAACTCTAGCACATCTACTAATTTTAAAATTACAATTTAGTTAAAATAATTCACACATTGTGAGCTTAATTTGTCCATTTAAGAGTATAATAAAGTGACTTTTAGTACATTTACAAAGTGGTAAAATCCTTTCTATAAATTCCAAAACATCACCCCTTAAAAAAACTGCCTTCTATCAGTCACTCATATTCCTTCTTTCCCTTATTCACTGGCACAGCAATATCTTATCTCCTGGGATTTGCTTATTTCAAAATTTCATAAAATAGAATCATATGGTTGCAGGTCTTTTGGTTCTAGTTTTTTCAAGAGCATACTTTCTTCAAGGTACATCCATATATTCCTACTTCATGACTTCTCATGGCTGCAGAAGAGTCTTTTGTAGCTCCATATTTTCTAAACTCATTCTTAAATTGATAGGAGATTTTAGTGACTTTTTTTTTTTTTTGGTTTTTGGGCCACACCGGTTACTCTTGGCTGTGTGTTCAGAAATCGCCCCTGGCTTGGGGGACCATATAGGACATCGAACGCCCTACTACCTGGGCCACCGCTCAATAGATTTTAGTCATTTTAACCTTTTATCTTTAATAAGGTTTTGTTTTGGGCCCACACTCATTGATGCTCAAGGACTTCTCCCAACTTCATGCTTGGGGTTACTCCTTGTAATACTAGAAATGCAACAATCTGGGTCTCTTGGAAGCAAACTAGTGCAACTCAATGAATTTTCCCTGTGCTTTAATGCAAGGAGAATTCATGTGAAGAAGGTCTGATTTTCAACTCAAACATGAGCTTATTTTCTGTTTAGCATGTGTTGATTTATTTGGGATAAATATTTTTGGATGTAAAATGAATTCACATATGAAAATATCCCTTGAAATAATTAGATATTGAGAGATTATTGTCAAATTGAGATATTATCCTCCCTTTCTCTATATGTATTCAAGAAAGTCTCTTTGAACACCTAGTTATATATGCCAGTTATTTTATTTTATTTTTGGGTCACACCCGGCAGCGCTCAGGGGTTACTCCTGGCTCTATGCTCAGAAATCGCTCCTGGCAGGCTCAGGGGACCATATGGGATGCCAGGATTCGAACCACCGACCTGCATGAGAGGCAAATGCCTTACCTCCATGCTCTCTGGCCCAATATGCCAGTTATTTTAATAAGTATTAGAAGCATAGTTTATATGACAGAATTTCCTGCTATGGGATTTCAGAACACAGTACATTAAACTATCATATAACTTTTCACATAATTCTTTCATAGCAAATTTTAGTCACTTACCAAATTCTACTTATGTTGTCTTCACAGTTTTATGGGAAGAGGGGTCTAAGTACTTAAATTCCTCACTAACACTTTAAGTAAAATGACCAAATTCTCATTTTCAGATGACAAAGTTGGGGATATAGAGATGTGAAGCAACTTAATAATAGTTGCACAGCCAGTTAGAAATAAAATAAAATATGGGAGTGGGCTGGAGAGATAGCACAGTGATAGGGTATTTGCCATGCGTGAGGCAGACCCAGGACAGACCTAGATTCGATTCTTGGTATCCCACATGGTCCTCTGAGCCTGCCAGAAGTGATTTCTGAGAGCAGAGTCAGGAGTAACCCCTTAACACCTCTGGGTGTGGCCCAAAAGCAAAAGAAAGAAAAGAAAAGCGAAAGAAAGAAAGGAAGGAAAGAAGGAAGGAAGGAAGAAGGAAGGAAGAAGAAGGAAGGAAGAAGGAAGGAAGGAAGGAAGGAAGAAGGAAGGAAGGAAGAAAGAAGGAAGGAAAAAGGAAGGGAGAAGGAAGGAAAGAAATAAGTAAGAAAGAAAGAAAAGAAAGAAAGAAAATTGAAACAGTTTGAGATAGGATCAAATCCTTCTGATGCTTAAACAATATTCCTTTGCCAGTTGGGAGGAGTGTGAGCCTCCTAGGAAGTGTTCAGAAAGCCCATAGGTCCCTCCTCCAATTCTCAGCCCACCAGGCCAGCAGTTCAAAACAATTATACCCAAGAGTACCCAATTATACCCCCAAAATACCCAAGAATGTGATGGTGCTTGGATCCTGTAGTGCACAGGCCTCTATGATGATGCTCCAAGGCTGCCATCATCATCATCATCATCATCATCATCATCATCATCATCACCCTGCAACAATTAGGTTACATTCAGTGATGTTTGAGAAACTATATGGTACCAGCAATTGAATCCTGGTCTGTCCTCCCTGCCCCAAAATAATTACTCTTAATCTAATGATAAAATCAATTAGTTGTCTTTCTTTCTACTCACCACAATTGAAGTCTGAGATTTACTACATTTTATTTTCATTTATGAAAATTTTACCACATCTTTAAAGCTAAATTCATTCAAATGGTAAAGCTGCAATTCATTCAAATTGTAAATATTTGTATATTGAAGTGAAAACGTTCAATCACACTGTTTTAATCTGGTACCTTAAAGACAGATATTCTTTGTGTAACCTGAGTCTTTTAAGAATTATTGCTACATCTCAGGAACTGGTTTTTAAATGACTATAATCCTATTTCTAACGTTAAACATTACTCTAATTTTAACCCAATTCTAAGCATAAAACTACCATTTAGACTTAATTTAATAATTTCTCAATACTTCACTTGCATTTTTAACTTAGCAAATATTCAGCAATACTAAATACAAAAAACCTATAGAATCCCTAACCTTAACCCCGAACCTAATTCTTAGTCTATCCTTTACCCTTACTAAGACTTTACAGATACAAAAATGAACAAATTTTCTAAATTTAATTATATCCCTACACTTAACATTCATTTTTAAGGATAAGCACAGAAAAATCTAAAACACTTAAAACGTCTACAGACCTAACTCAACCATAGCCCTCTGCTAATTTTTTCCCTTTTTTTGTTTTTTGGGTCACACCCAGCAGTGCTCAGGGGTGACTCCTGGCTCAATGCTCAAAAATCACCCCTGGTAGGCACAAGGTACCATATGGGATGCTGGAATTCGAACCACCATCCCTCTGCATGAAAGGCAAACCTCCATGCTATCTCTCCTGTTAATTTTAATGCTAATCCTACAAATATTCTAATCTTGACAAAAATGCTGGCAAAATTTAACAATTAACCAAATTTACCAATCACCCAATACTTCACTTACCTTTTTATATCTGAATACAGCAATGCTTAACATCAAAACTTCACACAATTCCTAAACCTAATCTAGCATCACAAAACATGATTATGTAAGTTTTACTAGATTCCATGACCACCAAGGTAGAAACACATCTTGAGACTAAACATATTTTTCTTACCCTAGAGTCAAAATCCCATTATTATTTTTCAATTTGATCTCTTTGGAAGAAAACCAATCATCTGTAAAATAATTGCATGCAATAATTATATCAAAAGATGCATAATTCACAACAAATTCTCTTTTATGTCTTTTATTTTTTTTATCATGAAAGAATCCATGGAATTTAAACTTAATTGTACCAATTTTTTTCAGTAGTCCAAATTCTAATTAGACAAAGTAAGTCCCAGGAGGTAATGTTTCCCACCTAGACAGGAAGTATGTGACATGACACAGGCCTTAGGGTCCTATCCTGTATCTGCTGACTTGATTTTCTGTAAGGACAAAGAACCATTATACAGCCCAGTAACTTTGCTCTACCTCTTGAGATCATGGAGCAGACTTGAAATCTGTATTTGGAATAGAGCAGAGGGAATTTCATGTAAAGAAAAAGTGAGCAGCATGCTGATAACCAACTTGCATAGGGTTATCATATCTTCCATCTTTCTTGGTAGACGTAGTCACAAACCCTGACTTCAATTTCCTTGTTATTCCCTGCTGTGGAGAAAGACAGATCATTATTGCTTAATGAGACTTATGAGAGAGTTATAGAATGTAGTAACTTTATCTCTCTAAAAATAAATAAAGGATCCATTTATTTCCTTGTTCTTTTCTGCAGGATCCAGCATGACTCAAAAGGTCACTCAAGCCCAGTCTACAATATTAGTAGTGGAAGAGGAGACAACAACCTTGAACTGTGTATATGAAAGTAAAACATACACTTTCTATTTATTCTGGTACAAACAACTGCCAAATGGGAACATGGACTTTCTTATTCATCAAGAGTCTTATGAGAAAAATGTCACAAAGGGTCGCTATTCTCTGAACTTTCAGAAACAGGACCGTTTCATTGATCTCACCATCACAGCCTCAAAGCTCAAGGACTCAGCAGTGTATTTCTGTGCTCTGAGAGATACCACAGCAGTGTGAGGGCCTCTGGAAGCCTCACAAAAACCTCAGCTGAGAAAGGGCCCCTGGTGAGAAACTGTCACAGATAGGAAAAGGTGGGGGTTTGAGAAGGAACTCTGTTCAATTCATATAATATATCTAGATGTCATTCATACTAAGCATATGTACCATTTTTGCTTAGAGGAGATTAAATAGCATAAATATAAGAAGGGGGTAACAAGATCTATTCTCTTGTGTTGGTTTTACTGAGTTGGGAAATGATCTAATTACCTTCAGACTAAATAGGTTATTTTGTTGATGAGTTGTTATATCTTCAGAAACACTCATTCACTTATGTGCTCATTATCATGTAGAATGTTTTGACTATTTATAATAAAAATGGCTTCCATTGATTTTTCTTAAAAACAGTATCATTACTCAATGATGTAGAAAAAATTATTTAAGTTGGATTTTGTTCTATAATCACACTAATGACCTTTTCCACAACAGAATACATTTAATATGCTTCTCAAATGACTTCTTTTTAGTACCTCTCTAATAGTTATTCAGTTATAATTAAAAAAGTAGAAATATGTTGTCCTCACTTCGAGGCCCCCTGCAAAGGAAGATGTTTATGGTGGAAACTTACCATAAAATATTGAGCTTTTGATCTTTTCCTTGCATTTCCTTTCCAGAAATCGATATAGTCTTAACAATATATATATACATATATACATATATGAGTATCTATGCATATATGAGTTCAGGAACAAAAATTATTGTATATTTTACATAAGATTTTAACAACCATAAGCTACTATATAATAATACCATTATACTGAAAATGAGCCAATACATTGAACACTAGATTTCTGACATCTGTACAAAAACTGGAACACCAGGAAACATGAGGTTTACTTATAGAATAGTGAAAATGGGGAAACATTCAATGGCCACTAAGGCAAAATTAAAAGCCATTATTTATTTATAATAAGAATATTTAAATATCAAAACTTATAATAGTTTTGCTACATGATCCAGACATACCATGTGCTAAATGGCAATAAGTATCAGTCCAAGGAGGAGAGGAGGACTTATTTAAGTCACTTCCCTAGAGAAACTAAGAATACTATAATGGAGTCAGTTCCTTTAGTATCAGAGAGTTAGATTAAACCTGGTTTGCAAATGCCAGAAAGTTAAGAGGAGGTTATATTCAGAAGGTTATGTTCTTGAACCCAAGAATATAATAAAAATGATTGGCTGTGCAGTATTTTTTAAAAATTCAAGCCAACCTGCTGAACTGTTAATATAGAGGTTGATGTATTTGTCTTATATGCAGATGACCCAAGTTCAATTGCCATAATCCCATATGGTCCCCTGCATCCTATCAGGAGTGATTCTTGTGGGAAGAGCCAGAAGTAAATCCTGAGCACAGCTGGATGTGGCTCAAACACCAAAATAAAATAAATAAATAAATAAATAAAACCCTCAAAATCCTAAGTAGTACTGGGTCTCACTATTAGAAGAGAGTAATTTGTAACTTTTAGATTATCCAAAGTAGAATAGGATGGTGATCCAAGAAGTGAAGCTTTCTCTGGTCCAAGTCAGGCTGCATGTTGATTAAATATGGAAGCACCATTGATCAAGGCCTTAACATAGGGAGTCTTTGTTTGGAAAACTGAACAGGAGCCAGTCTCTGCCTGCAGGACAGCTGTGGTCTGTTGCAGAGCTAAAGAATAACGCCATAATTAACATTGTCTTAGAATCCTTTGGGGGAGAGTTTGACTCAAACTTGTTAAGTAAAATAAACTCAGCACCATTATATGGAAAAAGGAAGAAAACTATTTTTCAGACTTTAAGCTAAGTACTTAGCAGACAGAGGTAGAGGCTAACACAGAGAGTTCTGAGTCATTTTTTCTCCATCCCCCCTAGGGCAGGTTCCAAATTACATACTGTTAGAACAAGAAGGTTATTCTCAATTGACAAAAATACATTCAAGTAAATTTTAAAGTAGCAAAACAATTGAGGGCCTATGGCAATTCCTAACATTCTGATTGAATAAGATAAAAATGCAAATTATAAATTAGAGATCATTCATTGTCTCTGTAACAGAAATCATTCTAGGTACTTAAAGTTGCAAATGAAGAGAGAAGAATTAATCAGGATATCTTTATTAAAAGAATGAAATTATGCTATTTGAGGGTCTGGTTTTGTTATATGTCATTTTGTTTGAAGCCAAAGTTTCTAAGAATCTACTAATACTAAATGAACAAAACTATATGAAAATAAATATATGTAATTTACAGGTACATTTCAATGCATCTTGACATATAAAGGACTCAATCCGTGATGACCATTATTAATATCATGGGCAAAGTTGGCTCTAGGGCCTCCTTCTGAGTTTTAATCTTGGACTCATTTTAACTTATACCAAATCTGTTTCTTGAATGGCTCTCAAGAAGAGAAATAAAGTTTACTTCAAAAACAAAATATCAACAACACTACTTGAAAAGTCACCTCTAAGAAGGTCTAGAAACCCCTCTGGTAAGCATTTCTATTCATAGCTGCACCTTTTCCACTGATAAGATCCAGAGATTGACCAAGATCAATAGATGGCAGGAGTTTCCATTAAATGTGCACAGGAGCAGCCGGTTCACTACATTTTCCCCTAACATGGTAACTTAAGGTATATTTTCTCATATTTGTAAACAAACCAATGAAGTTTCTCTAAGATATGATCAGTCATCACACCAGCATCCAAACTAATTTGATTTTAGTCTTGCACTCTTGATGGTAGCATCCAGAAAACTTCTATATGTCAAGATAAAAGCTTACAAAGAAATGATAGACATTTTATCCTGAGCAAACCTGCAACTAATAGATAAATTTTGAGACACAAAATCTCTGTAAAACATGAAAAGAATTTGACTCTCTTATTTTAAAGGGATACAAAATTGGTTTTGGTATGCATAAAATTGATTAATTTTTTTCCCCTGAGATGAGGTGATTATTGTCAAAGAGATTATTATGATCTGAATTCAGTTTAAATGTAAGCTAGGAGTGGGTTAAACTTCGTCACGTGTTTCAAGTAACTAGAAGAAACCATCATCCTCTTCTGAAGCAGAAGACTGCCCTGCATGATATTTTGCTCATTGATGGAGTATGAATGTCTCTCTGTCAACTCACTGATCTATATCTGCTAAAACAGCTGCCATTGCAGTGTTCTCTCTCCCTTCATCTCTGCCAGTTGAAGTCCTATCTGCATCTATCTAACTATAAAATCTGGAAGGAGAATTAGGGGCACAGCAGGTGGGAAAACATACTTATTTTTCTACTTAGTAGTCTGGGGTATGAGGAATAGACATGGAAGTTTTGCCATTTAATAATTCATAAGCACACCTATGGAAGTGTCAAATGGTCCTTGAGGTGTATAATCACCAACCTATCTTACAAGACCCTGCTTTTATGATCCAAACTTATAAATATAAAGAAAGAAATGTAGTCTCTCTTCTCAGCTTCCCAATCACAATTCTTATACTTGCTAATTTGTCTCATGATTCTGAGCATTTATGTTTAACTATACCATTAACAAAATGGCTAACATGAAAAAGACAATGCCAACTATTTACAAGAATAAGTGA
Organism: Crocidura indochinensis; assembly: GCA_004027635.1. Classification (NCBI taxonomy): domain Eukaryota; kingdom Metazoa; phylum Chordata; class Mammalia; order Eulipotyphla; family Soricidae; genus Crocidura; species Crocidura indochinensis. Next base: position 11,245 of record PVKC010019570.1, read on the forward strand.
TGGGAGAAGCCATATTATTTTGGAGACAATGAGAACTGACAGAATATTGAAAATTGTTTGGGAATATTTATTAAAGTTAAGCATTAACATATGGATGATATACAAATTATGTTTCTGGGCACATGTCTAACAAACTTGTATAAAAATAAGAGCCTTTAATGTTTTAATAATTGCAATACCCTAGCACTAAAAAATAACCCAAAATCCATTAGCAATTTTAAGAAAAAATGAGTTATAATAACAGATAGGTACAGAATAATGAATATACATAAACTTGTATGTTGAATGTGGAATATATACCACAAATGCTACTGAGTAAACATAGGATACAAAATAAGCTGAAAAAAACAGGGAAAAAGAATCTATAAATTATTTCAGAAAAGTGCAGATAGTGGTTGTTTTTATCAGCAACTAAGGAACTAGTAACTCCCTATAAAGAGAGAGTGTTTATGGGTGGCTTTGAGGATTTTTTTAATAAGAAAAGAGGAAATCCTTATTTTGATGCAACATAGCTTGAAGTAAATGGGGCCATGTGAAGCGCAATAGGTCTGAAGGAAAAATCCACATCTTCTTTTTTTTTTTTTTTTTTTTGGTTTTTGGGTCACACCCGGCAGTGCTCAGGGGTTACTCCTGGGTCCATGCTCAGAAATTGCTCCAGGCAGGCATGGGGGACCATATGGGGCACCGGGATTCGAGCCCATGACCTTTTGCATGAAAGGGAAACGCCTTACCTCCATGCTATCTCCCGGGTCCCAAATCCACATCTTCTAATCCAAGTTATTCAGATCCAGATCTGAAACACCATCTGTTCACAATTAGGAAAACAAACATTTTTCATTGACACTGTTGGTGACAGCCAGTGTTGATGTTTGACTTAGGAACTTAGAAGATTATTTTGACACCTTTCTTTTTATTTTTTAACAACAGGTGCCAGAATTTATTTAACTAAGTGATGAGGGAACTGTCTAAGTAAGCTTAGATCAGAAACAATTGAAGAGTTAAGCATTTATAGTTGTTGAAAGAAAGAAGGCCTAAAATTTAAATTCCAAACTGGTTGATATTTATAAATAAGCAGTAAAACTGTGACCTGCAGAGTTATACTATTTGTAGGAATGTTCAAAAATTACTTCCAGTTCAGGGATCATTAATAATGTAGTGCAGTAAGTCAAGAATCGTTTGCTTCACTGCTTTCCTTCTTGTTTCAATTCTTTCCCCTTCCCCTGCTTCCCTTCATTGTGGTTGTTTGTAGCTGATCATGCTGAGATGGTCACCCCACTGGTCATGTGCACATATTTTTTGCAGTAGTGCTGATACAACCCCCTGGTGGGGTTACACTCTCTGTCCATAATGATTGCCCAAATACTTTCAGTGCTCATACACATACTCAAATACTCATGTACTTCCTGGCCACACTTTATTTTTTCAGTTCCTTTGCTCTCTTGGAACTCACTCACCTTTCTGACCTGGCTGCAGTGTGTGGCCAGACATTGCCCAGATCACCAGGTACTGCAGATAGAACAACCAGTATCACACTCATACATGTGGGACACCAGGGGTTTGATTTCATGACCATATGCTTGCCAATTCAGGCCTTCTAAATACCAATATGCTATTTCTCCAAGCCTCCATCATTGTTTTTCTCCAAATTAATGCATCTAGGAGCCTAAACCATGATAACCAGTTATTTCTTCATTTAAAAAATAATTATAAGAGACTTTGTTCCAGGCACAGTACTCAAGAGAAGGGTTTCACACAACCTGTACTGTGCTGTGCCCTCATGGAGGTTGTGGGCACCTGAACCTGGTTGTACCTACCAGGACCCAGCTGGTATTGCTGAAGGGAGAGGCTGGCCCTTTGCCTTGCTCATCTCACATGCAGGAGGAATGATACCTCAGATCTCAAGCAGCACATACATAAGCTAGAGGCACCAGACTTGTTTGTTTTATTCCCTTTTAAAATAACTTTAGTTAAGTACCGTGATTACAAATTGTTTGTAATTGTGTTTCAGTCATCAAATGTACACCACTCTTTATGAGTGTAACTTTCCTGCCACCAATATTCCCCATTTCCCTCCTCCACTATCCTCTGCCTGTCTTTGAGCTAGGCCGTGTGTTTCTCTATCATTGTTATGGTAGTTTTGGTGCAGTTATTTCTCTAGCTGTACTCACCACGCTTTGTAGTAAGTTTCCTATCATGGGCTTATTCTTTTAGCCCTCTTCGTTATTGTCTCTGGGTATTATTACCATACTGTCTTTTATTTTTCTTAAAATCTCATGTATGAGTGAAGCTATTCTGTTTCTATCTCTCTCCCTCTGACTCATTTCACTCTGCATAACAGTCTCCATGTCCATCCATGCATAGGCAAATTTCATGACTTCATGCTTTCTAAAAGTTACATAGTCTTCCAATGTATAGATGGTCCATGGTTTCTTAGCCACTCATCTGTGGTTGGGCACCAGGGTTGTTTCCAGATTCTGGCTATTGTAAATAATGCTGCAATGAATATAGGAATGCAGAGTACATGTCTATATTGTGTTTTTGTGTTCCTGGAGTATATCCCCAGGAGTGGTATTATTGGATCAAATGGAAGCTAAATTTTCAGTATTTTGAGGAATATACATAATGTTTTCCAGAACGGTTGGACTAGAAAGCATTCCTACAAGCAGTGAATGAGTTCCTTTCTCTCTACATCCATAACAGCACTAGTTGCTTTTGTTCTTTGTGATGTGTGCCAGTCTCTTTGGCATGAGATGGTACCTCATTGTTGTTTTGATTTGCATCTCCTTGATGATTAGTTATTTGGAGTATTTTTTTCATGTGCCTTATAGCCCTCTGTATTTCTTCTTTGAGGAAACATCTGTTTATTTCTTCTTCCCATTTTTGGATAATGTTAAATTTTTTCTTCTTAAGTTCTGTCAGCTCCTTATATATTGTAGATATTAACCCATTATCTGATGGGTGTTGGGTGAATAGTTTCTGTCATCCATGGGTGGCCTTTGTATCCTAGTCACTGTTACTTTGATGTAGTTTAATGTAGTCCCATTTGTTGATCTGTGCTTTTACTTGTTTGGACAATGGTGTTTCCTCCTTGAAGATGCCTTTAGTCACAATGTCATGGAGTGTTTTGCCTATGTTTCCTTCTATATACCTTATAGTTTCAGGTCTCATATCAAGGTCTTTAATCTATTTTGATTTGACCTTTATGCATGGTATTAGATGGAGGTCTGAGTTTTGCATTTTTGCATATGACTGACTAGTTCTACCAACACCATTTGTTGAAGAGGCCTTCCTTGCTCCATTTTGTATTATTGCCCCTTTACTAAAGGTTAATTCATTGTATGTCTGGAGGGTAATTCTCTGTATACTCGTCTATTCCATTGATCTGAGGTATGTCTTTATTCCAGTAGCATTCTGTTTTAATGATTTTTTTTGTAATACAATTTAAAGTTGGGGAAAGTAATGCTTCCCATCATCTTTTTCTTATTGTTTACTTTAGCTATTTATAGGCATTTATTGTTACAAATGAATTCAGGTGTATTTGATTCACTTCTTTGAAGAATGTCATGGGTATCCTTAGAGGGATTGCATTAAATCTATAGAAAGCTTTGGGAAGTATTGCCATTTTAATGATGTTAATCCTCCCATGAGCAGGGTATGTGTCTCCATTTTCTTGTGTATGTCCTACTTTATTTATTGAAGCAGTGTTTGTAGTTTTCTTTGTATAGGTTCTTTACCTATTTAATTAAGTTGACTCCAAGGTATTTGAAGTTCTGTGGTACTATTGTGAATGGGATTATTTTTGTAATGTCTACTTCTTCTCTATCATTATTTGTATGTAAGAAGGCTATTGATTTTTGTATGTTAATATTCGTAGCCTGCCAATTTGCTATATAGCTTTGGGGATTTGATGATGAGACACTCATTCAGATACTAGTGACATGGCTAAATTCGTTTTGTGAAAATTCATCAAGCTTGACTCAGAGTGATAGGGTAGCTGGTAAGGCCATAAAAATGGCCTAGAATATAACAGATGCTCAGAAAATATTTATTTAGTAACAGACTCAACTATCTTTGTTAGATATTTGCAAATATGTTGTGTTCCCAGTAACCAGAATCCACCATACTACTAGATGGTCTTGAAGTTCTCTTCTTTGTTGACTGATTATTGCCCCCAAAGAGCTTTGTTATATCATATTCAATTTGCTGCCACAGTCATATAACTGGATTCTTTTCTATCAGATCTTCTCCCATAGTTCATGTTTATTATATAGGATGATTTTTACTTTTCAAAAGTACAACATCAATCCTATTAATCTGCTACTTATTGAGTTTCAGTGATTACTTTTCTGGCAATAATAAAGTTAAAGCTATTTGTGTGGTTCTCTGGCCCCTACCATTTTGACCTGAGCATTCTGCCTCATGGAATTAATTTGAGAATTAATTTGAGAATGAGGTGGAAAACACTCACTGTCCTCCAAAAAATATGTCTCTAGTCCTTTGCTCCAAGTATCATTTCCACCTCAATGTTTGAAATCATTCTACCCACCCATAAGTCCCATCTAGAGATTGTCTTGAACATTCTGCTTACTCAAGCTCACTGACTTTCATACATTTTTGAGAAAAACTCTTCCAAATTGCTCAGTATATGTTTTAAAATATTCTAATTTATTTACCTAATTGTACAGTTTTCTTTCAAAGCATCATCTAATTTTTTATTATAATAATTAGGAACAGGGACCCTAGTGATAGCACAGTGGTAAGGTGTTTGCCTTGCACATGGCCAATACAGGACAGACCTGGGTTCGAATCCGGAATCCTATATGGTCTCCTGAACCTGTCAGAAGTGACTTCTGATTACAGAGCCAGTAGCAACCCCTGCGCACTACTAGGTGTGACCCCAAAACCAAATAATAATAATAGTAATGATAATTAGAAACAGTAAGAGGTGAAGAGAATGCACCTCAATTTTATAGATTAGAAAGTGTCTAAAAGGTAAAAAAAAATAAGGTAATGAAACATTGCACTTAGCCAAAGGTAGAACCCATGATTCTCATCTAAACTCTGTCTCAAATTACCTGTCTATGAGTTTAAATATTATCATCTCATGTTATACATTTATTAAAATCTGTTGTATTTTTTATAATCCTGGCAGCACTGAACAAGCCACTTAGGGTATTCTGTGAAGTTGAGTAATTTTATTTCAATATTTTCTTTGCTTCGTTTTAGGATAGACAAAGGCAAGCTACTTATGCTTCTTGGATTGCTTTAGCAAAAACTGAGTTGGAAAAAATCACTATGTTTCCAAAATATCTAGCCAAGGAGAGAAGGAAAGAGTAAGGAGTCTTTTACAGGTCAGGAGAACCTTAATGTTACCTCCACACCTTATTGAGTAAAGGTTCAAAGGAGGACTTCAGAACTAGTGGCAAAGGGCTTCAAATATCTCAATTTAATATTGGTTTTATTTACTACAGAAGTAAATCATAGTAATTTTTTTATGAAAGCTAGTCAAAAGAAAAATGTGATGGAAAGTATAAAAGGAGTTTGCACCAGGCAAATGCATGCAGTAAGCTATTGCCTAATGCTCTGACTCCAAACTGCTACAAACTGGGTGTATGGAAGCTTCAGATGTTAAAGATCTTAGTACAAGGTTAAGTGAATGGAGGGGAAGGGAAGTGAGTGAGAGAGAGAGAGGGACAGACAGACAGAGAGAAAGAGAGAGATCAACCTAAATAGTGGAGGCAAGATATTATAGCAGGTCCTATTGGCATAATGATAAACATATTAGCTATCTATTTCCAGTCTGATCCTTCCTTCCACATCCCTGACCAAGTGGGAGTGTATGCAGGCAATTGGATTGCTTTAACTTATCTATTTCTCTGGGCTGAAAGCAATTTGAGATAGGAATCATGTCTTACTCTGAGTTTATGTGTTTTGTTTTTGTTTTTGTACAGAGCTTTATACCTGGTAGATAACCTCGTAAATTTACAGACTGTGTGAGCTTAGGGATTCATGAGCAAGCACAATAAATAGTTCAGGAGTTGCTGGTGAGATGCTTAAACAGAATGTTCAGCATGAGAACTGTGCTCGGGACCCCAATTTCAGTATAAGTTAAAGCAAAGCTAATTTTGGTGAGAAAATATACTTAGAATGAATATCATTTGAAAATTATTCTTGTATTTGACTGCTTAGTCATAGCCTTAGTTATATTGTATTATATTATATTGATATTCCTGCCCCTTCAGAGCTTGTATAAAAATATTGCTGTTGGCAATAGCCAAGTCCCAATGCTTTATCATGATTTAAATGAATGGTGAGCAATGCTTTCACCTCTAACTATAATAAACTTACACCTTGCATAAAGAAAACTCAATCATAGATTAATAACAAACTATAAAGATGGCCCTTTTAAATCTTCTGCTGGGTTTGTTTCACTAACACAAATAATTACAAAGGAAACTAAACAAACAAACTGACAGGCACTAAGCAAACAGTACCTTTGATTGAGTCCCCAAGTTCCCTAACAATAAATAAATACAAATAAACAGGACACAACTAAATACCACAAACAAGTCTCTAGAATGAAGAAGGATGGCTAATAACATCAACCATCTTAAAAATATTTAGTTAGATTAGAAGTATGATGCGACAAGAATTAAAAAGATGTCATTTTAAAAACCAAGTTACTTAAGATGACCTGTCCTTCATGGACTTGTCCTCTATCCTTGGATCTAGTAGTGTAAGGTTTTTGTCATCGAAGTATGGCCTAGAATACTTAATACTTAAGAGACCATGTGTAGGGCATAGCAGATTCATTGTTCTTATATTTGTTTTTGGTTTAGTTTTGGGCCTCCCATCGAAGTTCAGGATTATTCCTCACTCTTGACTTAGGAATTACTCTGGCTGTGCTCGGGGAACCATATAGAATGCCAGGGATCAACCCAGGTTGGACACATACAAGGCAAGTGCCCTACTCACTATATTGTCTCCCTAATTCTTCCATTTGCTTCCTTATCATTCAGATTAGCACTAGTAAAGGATACAAGGTAACAAGTCCTGAAAAACACGCGCACACACACACACACACACACACACACACACACACAAACACACACACACCAAGAATCTTCAACTCCCCTTTTCATTGCACAATCTTGTACAAAGCCTTCCTTTCTAGTTTACAAAATATAGGGTGTTTCCAGACCCAGACCTTCATTTTTGTCATTTTATTTTATTATTTTGTTTTTGTGTTTTTGGGGGTGCAGACCAGCTGCGCTCAAGGGTTACTCCTGGCTCTGCACTCAGAAATTGATCCTGGCTCAGGGCACGGTATGTATGTTATGCCAGGGGTGGAATTGGCATCCTTCCTGGGTCAGCTGCTTGCAAAACAATATCTTACTGCTGCTCTACCACTTATTTTCATAAATTCTTTATCTGAATCACTGTGAGAGACATAATTACAACATTGTTTATGATTGATTTTCAGTCATAAATGTATAATACTATTCACCAATGCATATTTTCCACCACCAATAACCCCAGTTTCCTTCTTGTCCTCCAAACTGCCACCCCTGTAACAGATACTTTTTCCTCCACTTCTCCTCCCCCTCCCCTCACATTCTCCCCTCCCCCTTTTCCTCCTCCTCCTTTTTTCCTTTTCTCAATGGTTTGCAATATTGTTACTATCGCTATTATGCCTAGCACTTTACCTTCTTTCAGCACCCAGTTCTTGTCCAGAGTGATCATTTCCAACTCTCATTATGTCAGGGTGGGGCCACCCCCCCCC